>PQXJ01000004.1:0-255075 GCA_004786225.1 Botryotinia narcissicola
GTGGGTATGGGGTATGGGGTGGAGGGGGTGAACTAAGCTTACAGAGTGGGTTGATACTGGGGTTGTTTAGTTCAATGCTGGGTGGGGATAGATGTGAGTGAGTGAGTGAGTAGATTTCTCTATGCTACAAGAGAAATATAACGGATGGAAAAGGAAAAAGAGGACTCAAAGAACTTATAGCTATGAAATTTATTGTTCGGGGATTGTTACTGAAGTGTTCGCTTGAAGTATTTTTGAGAGTTCGAAGTACAATATCGTTATATCTAGCTCCTCCTGAATCGATTGCTAAAGATTATTGATGATCATCTCAAAAGATTTCTCGTTCATAGTATCTTTCCTTCGTTCTTTCGCGTACATTTACATCTTCTCTTATTGTATATCAACCGCCTCAATTTAACACAGGAAATATGACATCTCCCGAGATTTTCTTAGCGAGAATCTCGGATCAATAGTGTTTACTGCTTCAAATTGTTTTTAGTGTCAACTTGATTAAGCCTTTCCGATTTGGTTTGTGAGTTACTGTCATTTCCTTAGGCAATTTGTATTTTAAACTTTGCGGTTTGAGTCCTTGTGTGGTCTTTGCAATTTCTACACTGGGAACTTGAATGAGAGTTCGGAAACCTTGGGTTTGTAGATTTGGTGATGTGAGAATTCATACTAAAGTAAAATTTAACCTAGGTAGCTTCAACTGAGTCATTGAGCTTGTTTGTATCATTTTCTTGGTTGAGGAGATGTTCACGAATGGGGTGGTCGAAGAAGGGTTAGCTAGGGAGGGATGTAGAGGTTGAGATGATCCTCGTGTTATTCCATACAAGTTGTATGTTGTTTGTGTAGATGGTAGAAATCTCGGGTTTGAATAATAGTATGTTCCAAGGGGCAGAGACGTAGCACAGAAGAACGTCTAGGGAATTTCGAGCATAGACTCCCTCCATCAAATGAAGTAAAAATACGTCTAGGCTCATTTTGTCGATCATCCAAAATCCTGAAAGTTTTCGAGTACTTCCACATTACCATCTTCTTCATGGTATCACTTATCATGTTAGAGTAAGTTTATTAGTCATTTCGCACGCACACGCGGCATAAAAATAATGTAATCTTAGTTATTTAACTTGAATATATTGATATTAATAAAATTGAGGGAAATTCTCTAAACATTTGAAATACCCATAGAGTATCTCAACCAAAGCGCATAGTTGATCGGGATGAAAAACGAAAAGTATAAGAAAAGCTTCTAACACATTCTTAACAAAGTTTTCAGCTGCCGAAAAGAAGGGATGACTAAAAATGGAAATTATAAGAGCCCCTATTAGTATAGAAGCTGGAATCATGTATCTTTGGAGCATTCCATTGTCTTTTCTCGGTTGTTCGGGTTGGTTTATTCCTTGTGTTGTTTTTGAGGATTCATCTTGTGCTTGTGGATGTGTATCGTATCCCGAGAGAGGTTCCTGTAGATTGGCAACAAGGTTCTCGGGAGTTTTATGCTGGGATTCCGGAAGTTTCTTTTTTGGTTGCGTTGACCTCTCCCATTCAGAGAGAAAACTCCAGTCGGTATATTCTGGGGTTGGTCTTCTTCGATTGGAAAAGGTAGGGTAGGATACCTGTTGATATTTCTCGCTATTAACTATTGTAGATCCTTCTGGGTATCTTTGTACTCGGTTATCTGTTCCAGCGGATTGTGCAAGATATTGAAAATATTGAGCTTCAGCGTTCGTAATTGCGGTTTCATTCAGTGATCGTGATTTTCTTTTGGAAACTCCAGGAGAGTATTAAGAAGTATTTGTATTTCCATAAACTTCTTTTTTGGATTGACTTATACAATGACCATTAAAGGTCTTTTAAAATTGCTTGAAGGGAATTCAATCTCCTTGTTTTGAATGATGTTGAGAGTGAAAGAGAATGTCTTTGTCCAGCAACTTCACAAAGCAGTTGACTATTTTGAGCTAGGAAAATGCAAATTTGTGTATTTTTGGATGAGGGACAGATAACACTTGTTGAGATTATCTCATCGACAAGGAGAAATTCCTAATTCGAGAGATAGAACGAAGGGACTTTGTTCAATGTAAAAATGTATTATGAAACTCGAGTTTACAACCTAAGCCCAAACAATAAGCTCTGTTGTGTGATTAAAGATTGGTCAATGAAAGACTTTAGAACTTCCTCCAGGTATGCCAATCCCTTTT
The DNA here is from genome assembly GCA_004786225.1 of Botryotinia narcissicola. Lineage (NCBI taxonomy): Eukaryota > Fungi > Ascomycota > Leotiomycetes > Helotiales > Sclerotiniaceae > Botryotinia > Botryotinia narcissicola. The sequence continues at coordinate 2,181 of PQXJ01000004.1, forward strand.
GGTTTCACAATGTTGGAGACTGGAGACAGAGTGAAACTGCTTCCATCTTCCTTGCACTGATATATCTTATTGAAATAAAATAGTCATGAGTAGCAAAATCTAGTTGGCCAATTCCGATACAAAGAAGATTTTAAAATGATACAGTTAAACATCGTACACATGGAACTGATTGGACCAAGTCAGTCAAGAGCGGAGACAGCTAGACCGAGACCTACCGCTTCAAATGTTTCAAAAAATCTATCTCATCTATTTTATTATAGAAAAACTTAGAAAGGTAAAGAACATCATTGATTCTCGAGATGGGAGATGACGGAATCAAAAACAAAAAACGAACAATTCCCTCAAAATCCATTATTAAAACCTAATTCCCTTTGTTCGAACTTCTAATATTCCTTTAACAGCTATTAGAAATATTAGACCAGCTTACATACTCATAGGAACACTCACGCTAACCAACAAATCCATCTACAAAGATGTGTCTCTCAATCTGCCACTCACATACTTGTCCACATATGTCCTATATTAATCATCTTTGCGAAACTAATGCTTATCCTCCAACGTGTCAGTTCCGCAAAGATGAAATAAAACACTTGGAAAGAAAATGCACTCGTTGTTTGGAAGAGGAAGGAATCTTCTTCGAAAGAGAATCTCTTCAAAAAGCAAAGACAAGAAGACTCGGTGAAGCAGCCGCAATCAGAGAAGGGACAATTCTTACTCTCAAAAGATTAGAACAAGCAGAAGAGTTTGTGAAAGAGGAAAAGAGGCAAAATATGGTAAGAAGAAGACACACGGAGAGAACTAATCAAACGCGCAAGTGTGTGATTATGTGAGGGATGATGAGTATTAAAATAACATGACTAGGAGGGATGATAGAAAATGTGCTTGGCCGTGAATCATATTGACCAACAGCACTGCTAGTAGTGACATCTGAGGTTGACGATGGGGCCGGACTCTCACAAGCACAGTAAGCTAGCACCAAAAAGCTTTAAGCGTTATTTTTGTAGATAAGTTCTGCTTGTCTTCTTCAGTTCCTCTGTTCAATCTCAACGGGCTTGAAGTAAACTGCTGCTTACCTATAATCCACGTTGCGAAAAAGGTCTAGCAATAGTGGCTGAATCTAACGAGTCTTGGCGCTTGGTGGGGAAGCTTCTTGTGTATATTTCACAACTGTGAAAGAATGGAGCACAGAGATAATTTTACATGCGAGGTGTGACTGTTAATACTATCATCTGTATTACACATTCTCTTTCATGCAATCTGCAATCAAATTTTGAGCTTTCTGTATCTCATGTATCCTGATCCCAAGAAAAGACTACGCGAAACTAACCAAAACGATCGCTCTCCCACCGCTGAGTTCCACCTTCCACCCTCCCCTCAATCCCTCCAACCCATCAACAACTGCGCTCCCCACCTCCCCCACCTGTGCCATCTTCTTAATTCTCAAAATTGTCTCACTCGCCCTCACCATCCCCTCCACCGTCTCCACACTCGGCACAATACTAATCCGCACCTTTGCATCCGCATACTCCACACTTTCAATAGCCGCCGCATCAACCTCAAATTTAAATCCCAGCTGCGCGATGTACACTTTTCTCCTTACCGCATCTCTCGGTTCTACCGTCCACGAAGTGTTTGAGCCAGAGAGGCTGCCGCCAAAAGCAATAAGACCCAATGCCGCATCATCCACGACATAGACGCCAGATCCCAATGCTAAACCTACGAAATTCGGTCCGTAGTCCCCGCTGTATCCATCCCAAGCCATGGTATCGGGCCAGGTGTGGAAAGCAGTTGAGGCGAAGCCCTCACGGTCGATATTAGATAATGGGCCGTTTGTTCCGCCGTATCCAACGCGGAGAAGATATGTCTGAGAGGGGTTTTGCTCAAAGTATGATAGTAAGGGAAGTGCATTGAGACCGGAGCCATAGTGATGACCCATTCTTTCGAATTGCATTAATTTACCTCCGTAGCTTTCATTTGTTAGCTTGGTTCTTCCGTGATTGTGAGGATTTGAAATGGGATTGTGCAGAATCTGGTTGAACTTACATGAAATCCCAATACCTTCTCGCATTGCCATTCCAGGCCCAATGGCTTACCGTGGGCATGTATCCCAAGATCGTATTGATTGTTTTCGTGACTGTAGCTGTCAAGCCGAAATAGCTGGGAGTTGAAATAAATTAGCGAAGATTAGGCGTAAATGCCGGATTACTCACTTAGACCAATAATAAACTCCTTCCTGCCCAGTAGAATCCCAAGCCATCTCACTTCCGAAAGGAACCGCCTCACTATCCCACAAATCTGCTCTTGATTTCATTGCAGCTATGACCGCATTCGCTGCAGTGGTGTTCCCTTCATTTTGCAAATCCTGCAAGACATATCCCCAAACCGACTCGCCCATCAATCCTACATCTACATAATCCGTATTTGGGCCGGTAGCATAGATTATAGTTTCATAAGCCTGATTCAAGTACCATTGCCATGTCTGCCCAGTGACAAGCGCTGGATAAAATCTAGCAACGCGATAGAGAGCCCAATAAGCAGCAGTTACATGAACATAATCGTAGGTTCTCTCGGTACCATATGCAGTCGCTTTGTCCCAACTCCACCAATTGCTCCAATCGATCGAGGATAGATAATTGTAGGAAAGGGCACCAGGTTGGTAGTAAAAGACACTTTTTTTGACGCTATAGTCAGAGTTCTGTAGAACACCCCATAGTGTTTTTGTGATGAATTGTTCCAATTTAGTCACCTCAGCTGCATTGGGTGAAATTGCTTGTTTCATTGTTGCAGCGAGCCAAGATCCGGCTCCTGCTTCATCACTCAATCCAGCAATCCAAACCCTTGGATCCTGAAGGACTTGAGCATCAACTGAACGGTCGTACGATATGACGGATGGTGCTCGATCGAAGGGATCACTGGTGTCGGAAAGCCATTGCTTTGTTGTTAGAAATGTGCCCAGCGTAGATATGGCTGAAGGTGCTGAGAGGGTGATGGCATAGTTCACCGTTTGTACACGACCATCAGAATATGTAATTGTTACTCGCACTCTCCCAAATGCAGAGGAGCTAGGAGTAAGATTGTATTTATTAGTTGCTGTAGTGTTAAATGTGAAGGCTCCAGCAGGAGTTGATGTAATGGAAGAGACAGGTGAATTGTGTTGCAAGAACAATTGAGCTGTGAGATCCTGTTAAGTGTCAAAACATATCTGGCCGTAAATCGATGTTATATAAAAGAAGGGAACAGAAATTCAGCAGGAATGTACCAAATATACACATAAGATGAGAGATGCAAAATGATTGTGGTATGGGAATGGGAGGATGAAGATGGAGACCATATCACTTACCTGGGGAATGATATATCCCGGTATACCAATAGCAACAGGAGTTCCGGTGTTTGCTACAGTGGTTTCGATATTGCTGATACTACTTGAACTAGAAAATTTCAATCCCTTGTTAATCGATTGGCCTTTCGCGAGCACTACAGATGTACCGGGATTCCACGGGCTCGTTCCATTCCATTCATTCTGAGTATATGCTAGAGTGTAAGTTTCCCAAGAATAGAACCCTTCAAATGTTTGGCTTTGATAGGAAAGTGCGGTGTCGTAGTCTTCTTCCAAATATCGCCATCCTTCGAGGGGTGTTTGTCCTAATGGTGTCACTACAAGCGCTGGGCCCGTTCCAGATAATGGAGTCACGCGTAGATAGCCACCGTCAAGGCCAATGTTTGGATCCACGAGGGAGCACATTTGCTGAGTATCTACTGCTGTTCTATTTGTGAAGATGCTATTGAACTCGATAGGAAATCCAAGAGCTCCGATTTCAATACTGGTATTACCGTTATTGGTTATTGTGAAGTTGAGATTAATATCTGCTCCGCTAGCGGACCAAGCTCTCGTGATGTTCAAAGGAATTCCTGATGGTAGGGTTGGTGCGAGGTTTGCGGAAGTGGCACCAGTAGAAGTAACCGCATTTCTAGCTGCAGCGGAATCCACACTGATCCATGCAGTAGATCCAACAGGTCGATACCTGAGTGTAATATCGCCAACGTGATAATTGCCATTTTCGTTTCTTTGTGATAGAACATCAAAAGGGGAGAAATCGAATGTTGTCAAAGACTTTGGGATCAAAGATACGAGTGTCTGACTCGATGAATTCAGTCTGGCGTTCAAATCACCAGAGTTGAGGGAGATGTATTGGCTAGAGACCGTCGTGAATAGAATACTAGACAATCCAATGACCTTGTGTAGAACAAACATGATTTGAGTTGTGTAAAAGTCTTGAACGATGAGTTGAGACCTTCAACATGAACTTTATTGGAATGAAGCCCATGGCAATAGCAATAACAAAAGGTCTTTATCTCAACTTATAAGGAGTGTTTACGAGATCTAAGGCATCATCACACTGCTTCTCCGAGACTAATTAAGCATGTTGATCCTGACACTGTAGTTGGAGCGCAAAGAGAATGTAAAGCAGGGGTATATAGCCTGTGTAAATACGAATGGACAATCAGAAAAGTGGATCCTAATTTAAAATGGCACTGGCAGTTCTATTTAATATGTTGTCTCGCCATTATGGTTGCAGAGGATTCGATAGATGAAGGTCAATGACCTAGATATGAAAAATGTACTTCCCTGCCAGCCAATTTACGGATGAAAGTTATAGAGCTCTAGTAATATACCAATATCGCAAAAGGCCAATCGGGATAGAGTAGATTGAAGTAATTCAAACCCCCGCAGCTTCCACCTGCCTCGTTTAGCGATCTGCAAAAGCTAAATCTTATCGGCAGTCAACCTCGTAAAAGCTGTTCGGAACTTGCGGAATGACCGGAGGAACAGGTGCACTGTCGCGATTTCGCTATATAATAATCCAAGATTAGAACCAAGATGTACCGCTAGGTATGTGTCGATGAAAACAACACGAATTGCGCAGACTGCTGCAACTGATTAAATCTCTCTGGTTCTGCGTGACTTGGTGATATATATCATGTTATTTGTGCATCATAGGATAGGTAATAAAAGGATATCTCGCAAAGACCGACTGAAAGAATCATTTTTGCACGTGATTGATCGGTCCCGTCACATCTTGGGACAATGTCGGTACAAATGGGAATGTAGGGTGGCTTCCACGGAACAGTGCTCCTAGGAAGTGGGGGGGGGGGCTAGGCTATGGAAAGCTTAATAAATAACATTAATATCGGGAAGAATTTCGCACATGCAGATGTCAAGCATAGTCAATGTTTCATGTTGAGAGCCTCTGGTGTGATCAAGATTAATGTAAAGCACGATCACGCACGTGCTGCTTCAATCAAAATGCTGACGGAGCCATGACTAAGCCACAGACACGAAGCGAATACGATATTCAAGACACAAGCACAAACACAACATTCTGGATGCCACGAGATTGCGGTCGGCCCTCAATTATGGCACACGGGAGAAATCAGATGAAACCCACTCTGTCTTTCAATTCCACCAGGCGAATTAACCGAGTCAGTGCCGTGGTTTGATGGCAGGATGAGCCCCGCTCCACGGACATCAACCTTAATCCAACGTCTTTACTCCGACTACTGTACTCGATTCCGAAGCCTCACTTCTGCTAGCCTTTACCTGTGTGACTAAATACTGACAGGAATGGCTTGTTGGTCAACAAAAACGCTGGCAAATCTATGTATGGGAGATTGACATTGGGGACAAGGCTGGAGATTATGAGGAGGCTGTTGTGTAGCTTGAAGCTAGAAAATTAGTGTTTCCAGAATGTTTAAGGGTCTGCTACTAAACTATTTACCTCAGCGTTGATCTTAGTGTTTCTTTTCTATATGTATATTACCATCCATCTTATTAAGTATATAAATCACTTCCTCATATCTGTCGCATATCTGATGAAGCTGCCAATATTTCTTGAATCCAGCCCAGTTTTGACCCAATCCTGGAGCCTCACATCGTTAATTTTGACTTGAAATAAAGTAGTTTCCGGACTATCCCCCAATAATCCTTATCCCCGGTCTATAATCATGCTAAATCCAGAAGCTAAGCATGCCGGCATTTTTGTAGCGATCAGGAGTGTCATGCTGCGCCTTGCAAAGAATCCGACCTGTGCAAAATTATTTCTTTCGTATATCTGCTGAGGGCTGTAAGGTGTTTTCCGTGTTGCGCTGAGCTTTGGATCTCACACGCTGAACAGGAGCGAGAATGTGGATGGGGATGCATGTTTAGGTTTGGAAACTCAAAAGGTGATTAAGATAAGTGTGGATATCGAGCAACAAAAGGCTTGCTTGGATACTGATACGTATGAACCATGTCACAATGAAGGCCTGCATTAGATGGTGAAATTAGCCAGATGTAAATTTTGACGCAAATAATTATGCTAGTGATGCACGACCAGTGCTTGAATCCTCAGTCCGCTTATTAAATATTGATGATGAATATGTACAACTAAGTAGCTCTATCTATGCTCAAATTACAATCACAGCTCTGAGGCATTGAAGCCGCACCTCATGTACTCCTCCCACGTCATCCACTGGAAGCCGGTTTCAGTCATTGTTGGTTCTTCGGCAGAGGAATGATCTGCATTGCCAAATCTGATACTAGGCGTCCGGTAATCGTAATATGGTAAATCAAAATTCAAAATTCCTTGAGGCGAGGAGGTTGGCGCAAACCTCTGGTTGTACGGTAATAAATTCGAACATATGGAGATCATTTCATTGATACCGCACGGATACGTCGATATTAGCTCGGGCGGGCCGTTTGTTGGGTCTGATGGTACCGTCATGTCCATCAGAAAGTCTAGGCGTGCCAAGTTACACGGTGACGGGGCGTTGTTGCAACGCGGTTTAGACGATAAAATCTGATCCGTCGAATTATTTCTGGTCAAAGGCAGCAAAGAGACTGATCTGCTCGTTGGATACTGTGAAGATAGGAGGGGAGTGCTCGAAAGACGGTCTATTCCAAGTCAGATATAGAAATTTTTTGCTAGAGCTTAGTCGCATACATACTTTTGGAAACTGTTAATGAAGAAACTTGTTGAGAATCTTCAGCGATGTGCGGCGGCGCACAAGCTATGGGTATGTATGAACTCCTTTGGCTTAGCCGAGCGCATTTATGCGTGCAAATCCGTATGTACCATCTAAAACAGTACCGGCACTGACTTCTGCCCTCGCTGACATCGGCATGATATCTGGTATGATGTTGTACCAGATTTTTGACCACGCGGTGACAGAGAGAGCATTCTTCCAATTTCTTGTGCACCGTCCTTGAATGAATCTTGAGGTTGTATTTTGCTGTGAATTGTTTGAAACATTTATCACAATTGAACGAGAGGGCAGGGTTCGCCATAATGATTGTAAGATCAGAAGTGCTGTAAGTGAAACGGGCTGTAAAAGTGTTGAGGTATCTTAGTGTAGCAGAAGTATTGGTGGAAAAGTTGATCTGAACAGTATCATCTGAGAAGAGCACGCATCACTACTTAAATGATTTGCGAACATCCAATATGCCATTAGAAATCGAGGTCCAAGCCAGCAGACGTTGATCGACAGCCGAAGCCTATGCATTGCTGTGAACCCGAGCCCGTCTACTGCAAGTTTCCATGTCGCTGTCTCAATTTCTAGTATTCTAGAGGGTCCAAATCGAGCTTCAATGATATGAGACCTGTGCAGCCCGACGGAAACGAGCATGATAGAGAAGACAGTAGAAATGAAACTGTTTACTTGCTTGTTTGCTCAAAGATCACTATCACGACAGAGGGACGTGACAGAAAGGTCTCATTGTTCGAGCGGATAAAAAAAGATCAAATCGGTCAATTCTGGCTTAGTATATCTCGAAGACTGCTCCAAAATGTGACCGAGTAAGCATTTTCAGATTTCTGGTCAGTTGTGGCTGCATTCTCATAATACTAATCATCCTAGAAATGAGGATACGTGCATTCTTTCCTCGCAAGCCCTAGCTGATACTACCTTTATTATTGCTGCCTGATAGTGCCAAACATTCCCGACTCGGCAAGTGCCCGGTCCGTGGATCGATTCCATGGTAAGAACGTTACGCTTCAATAGTCTTGGCAATAGTCGAGTCTATGGCTGCTTCAGGTCCTTATTCACATTTGAGATGCGAAAAAGCAATTTAACTGTCAGAGAGAATAGTGAGTATCCGTTTGCCAATATTAAGGAGGAAAGTTTGTATGTTCATTCAAGATTTTGAACCATGGCTTGCCGAAGGGATGCTGCAGTTGTGTACCGCACTACCTCAAGAAGGACTGGGGAAAACCAGTGGGGCGATTTATGTAAACGCGAAATCAGGATTGAAATCTAGAAAGAAAGGAGAGCATTAACGGCATCCAGATTCATCAAAATACTGTGAACTCGAGAACAGGCTTCGCCCGTAAGATCATGAGAAGCTTGGTGAATTGATGATGGTTTTGGTAGCCAGCAAAATCATTTATGTAGCGTCAAGAAGTTGTCAATGGATTCAAGGCGCTCATGTTCAGTGAGAGATTGGATACTAGTATACTTGGTGTGTATGTCTCCGCGGCTGTTTTCAGGGAGAATTGTTATGCGACAGGGAAAAGATCACTTCACTCCTCGCCGGCACTTTTGTAACAACGCGGAGTGGGGTAAAGGTACAGAAGCAATTAGATTCGACGTAGAATTTGTTTGTAGCCACAAGAACTAGTGTATAGAGACACATGAAAACCATTTACTTTCTGTTCTCAAAGCATATGATGGAAGGTGTGATGAAAGTTCGTTTGCTTTTTTCCTCAAGACCTCCGGCGAATTTTAAACTGGATACCGACGTTTATGCAACGGTAGAAGGCACGAGTGGGTGAAAATCAAGTATCTTAGAGGCTGCAAGTCCCCCATTCTTTCGAGTTGCATATTCGGGACGGAAGAGTTCCAGCTTGGCTGATCAGTAATCAAGCCAACGAAATGAGAGACGCTCCTGGTAAGTAATATTTCTGACTCTTGATCAAGTTCGCTACCCACCTCAGAACTCATGTATGTCATGGCTGCGGTATAGCTAGGGAACTCTATCAATGAGATTGATGCTGTGGACTTACTCATTTGCTAAGCTCAGACTGCTCAGCATATTCAGATGGATTGTGGGAAGTTCGGAGAAATTTTGTTAGAGCTAATCCTTACCGAAAACTCCTCCTGTGTTGCTCGCCCGAATGATGACCAGCTCGACGAAATGGTTTGAATAAAATTTGAAGACCTTGGGTATTAGGTAACTCATAGCAGTCACTTCTTTACTTGTCATAATCGTTGTTTGTATGTTGGCCTGCAGCTCTAAATGGATTGTGACAAATCCCCAAGATTAGGATGGATTGCTCTGCGCCCTACCAAACCGGTAACTGCGCCTCTCGATCATCGCATCATTTTTTCAGATAGGTAAGACAGAAACGGGCTATTGCAGACCATTAAAAACGCAGTGCTGATTGAATTCATAAGCTTGGGCGTTGAACTACCATAAAGCAAGTCGAATAAGAGCACATTTGGTCTCTAGTACGACAAGAGGAGCAAAACTTGCGATAATATTGCCTCGTTGTTAGCACTCAACACGTTGAACTGAGCCTCCATGTAAAATCAATTATGAAAGAAGGATGTTTGGCTCTTTTGCTTCGCATAATTAGATTGAAGGAGCATTGCTGTCTTGGGTTATCTCCCGTGGTAGATGCAAAGACAAGGATAGACAGAGTGTTTGATGGTGCTGCGTGGATTGTGTGGTGAATTTTTATTCAAAATTAGATACCTACCTCGAGCCAAATTCTAGGGGGCTTCAGGGCGTAGAAATGTCTGATGGGATAAACTGGAGAATTGAAACGAGAGGAATGCAGCAACATACAGATTGAGATCGTGAATGATGGTTGAGATGATGAGTAAGCATCTTCATCAATTCTTGTAGTGAAATGAGATGGAGTTCATCTTGCCACTTGATGAAGAATGTACAGCTTTAGTGTTTGTCTTTGAAGGACCAAATATCGGTAGTTACTCGTCTGTCAGAAAAATGTGGGGCATTGATCCACACAGCGATACCAAAAAGTAAATTATCATACTCATTCAACTCCTGTGATAGAACCGTCAATTCTACAGAAGAGTGAAGTTGGATCTCATGGTTACATTAAATCTGCTGTTTCCGAGTCATGGTGAACACTTAAGTAATAAATGATGCTGTAGTGGGGATGTTATGCTACTTCTCAATGCTCTGCTTAGGTACTCAGTCCCTAAACTAACTAGGTAGGTTACCACAGGTACCCGTGGACCGTCTATCAACCTGGTTCCTTTTAAAATCATTTAGTCCCTATTTGGAAATGTGCTTAAGTGGCTGTTGAGTGGTAATTGTGGAAGGTCACACAGATGAGACATATGTAAAGACAGGGGAGCATTGGAGGTAGCAAGCGGTTCACGATTGAATGCCAAATTTAATCAAGCCTTTGAAGATAACAACGAGATTCTTTATTTCATGTGAGATGGTGTTTATCATCGACATGGCTCTAACTTACGTGATTGTGTAAATTGAGGGGATCGCTATTGCGAACACGGTGACGAATTCGGGACACTGATTTTCCAAGTCATCACTACTTCCATTGGATGATGGGAGACTGAAAGCGTCGACTTCGTCAATTGAGAAAGTCTCATCAATTCTTATTCCTCTCTGCAGGAGCTTATATTTTGTATAGCTTCCAAGTTCCACCTCGGGCTCGAAAGATACTGCAATGTGATTGTGCCCAGCACGAGTTGGCGACTTGTTTCCGAGGTATCTGGCAACCAAGCATCAAGGAACCTCTCTTGAATAGGAATAAAGCGAGCGATAGAAGAGATTGGCCAATGTTCCGCGTGGATTGAGTACCATTGAGTACTTGATGTTGATAGATCATCTGTGACCTAGGCAGCTTATGTGAGCGGAAGTTAGAATCAGATTCAGTGAGCATGAGTGATGAAAAGATTCAAGTCGAAAATAAGTAGAAGAAGTTATCGGCGTGCTCTCCCTTTAACATGGCAGACTTGTTTGCTATATAGAAAGTAAGCACAGGCCCTCATGCTTCGAGTTGGTCAATTGATCAAAGTCATGTAGGACTTCTGAGTACTGATTGTGCGCTGGCAGTACCGATAGTCTACCAACACAATGCTGCGGAGAAGGAAATGGGTATTTTTTTCAACAATTTCACAAACAAAAGGCTCTTATCCCTTGTATAATATGAGAAATTCTAAGCTAGCTTCACCCCCGAGAATGTATTTTGGGATGGTTGAAAAAGAAATAAGTGCTGTTAGTGCAAAGAATGCAGTTGCGTGCTTATGGAATTTAGATGAACATTTAACAAATGGCCAGTGCCTCTGTGTTTGAGATCTACCGGACAGTCACTTACTAGGCCTGGACTACTGGCTTGCAAATTTCGTGAAGCAGCGCGGAAGCACTTGCCTGCCTGATTGGTCATTACTGATCAGCTAATTGCTATTTAGAGATCTATCCAGATGAAGCATCATGTATATCCTGATAGGGTATGTATTTTACGTTGTCCGGATGATGTTATGCGATGTAACCAGACATCCGAGTATCTGACTACCGTTCGGCCAATCCTTATTGATGGGACGATAGATACCATACATGCTTTCGCACTTGCGGTCATCCAATTGAGGGTCATCAAAGTTTACTCTTACTGTCAATATGCTACGTTGTCTAAAATAAAGTTTCCCGAAATTCATTACCCTTGCGACGATGTCGGCATCAGCATCGATCTATCTTCTACAGCCCCGTGTCTCCAAGTATGATTTCTTGTATCGCTCTCAAGTTATTGGTGAAATCAGAAAGCAAAAGTCCTGCATTATGTTACCACTAAGTGAGAAACAGGGTCTGTAGAGACGTGTGGTGGCCGCCTAGTAGGAAGGACGCGAATTATGCGCGTAGACAGGTGATCAAGCAAGGATCTTGTGTAACCAATGCAAAGGATCGAGGTCAGATGCAGGAATGAGGCGCGTCGAACTTGGATGAGTATGCATAACGCTATCATCCAATGATATTACTAAGAAATAGTTTGGACCGTTTCCATAAATCGTGGTTGTAGATTGAAGACTACTACCAGAATCCAGTTTAGTCGCCTTGCTCAAGCTTGATTCAGTAATATTCTGGAGATCAATTTTAAAGATGTGGTGATCTTACCTGGCATGAGTCCATCACATTGTAACTTGGGAACCGTGGCATAGTACCACGATATCGAACTTGGAATTGGTATATCACCCCCAATCCATTCCAAATGACATTTCAGATTGCTCAAAATAGGAAAATCATTTTGTAACCAGAACTTTAGGGAATTGTTTATTGACCAACCTTTTTCCTGCTGAAGACATATATAATAAGTGACTTCTGAAATGTCAATTACGAATCGTCTGCTTGGATTTTTCTTCCTTCTGTACCCTTCTGTTGGGGATCAAGTCCATCATTTTCTCCAAAATGTGGATGTCCACAATTAGGAAAGTTTAACATTTTGGCATAAAATGCTAGTTGTGCTTGGGACAAGGATGGTCTTGCGAAAGGTAGATAGATGCTTGATCTGCCGTTGAAGTCGTCCATTAGCGGAGATCTCATCTCGAGTTCACTTTCATTGCGAAGAATTGACGGCATGAATTTACTCCAGACTTGGCTTGCGACGTAATAATTTGTGAGATGGAGCTGTGTAGCTCATATCTCACATAACTGTTGCTTGATGATAATTATCAATTTCATTGATATCTCCTCAAGTTCTCGGCTTTGTATCGTTTCTTCTCGAGAATATTTGTATGAATGCTCAGCAAGCACTCTGTTATTCCGCAGTTCGGGAACTAATAGCAATGAATTAATTAATCTCGCACGTCTGTTTATTCACTGTCAGAGTCTCCGACCGTGCTCAAGCTTCAACTGGCTGTGGATAGCCGTCTTTGTTTTGCAGGATACAGTCCATCGCAAGACTTACTTTACAATTGAAATATACGTGTTTCTAATGATGCTGTGTTATCGTTGAGTTTTCTTTTGCGCCACTCTTCTCCACGTTGGACTCTTTGCGGCTGTTCCAAGGCTAATTGAGTGACTTCTCTTCTCATCGTTTCGAAATCGCGTTATAAACACAAAGACCTCCATGTCTAGCTGACTCGAGCCCTTTTCTCATGCAGGTCAAAATTGACTAGATTTATTTGAGATGGAAGATTGAAGATGACAAAGTGACTAGTGATCTGCGCTTCAACCTTTCATTATTTGATGGAGCTATCATAGCTGACGTTATGAAAGAATTCGACTAGCGCAGTGTCGAAGAACAATCTGACTGACGGGTCCAGCTGCGGGAAGTCTTTAGCTCAAGTTACTTTTCCTCCATGTCACTTGGTATGCGCTCTCTCACCTTTCGTGTTATATTGAAGTTGTATCCTATGGAACTAAAACCATGGTTGAGCAATATAGATGGAGTGTTGAGTTTTCTGATAGGCGTTTCTCAACTCCAGAGGCCACAGAAAAGTGAACTTCATACAGATATCAATGAAGTTAACAAGTGGAAATCTTGATGCGTTGAGTTAGGAGAAGATAACAGTGAAGAGATACTCACTTTATCAGCTTAAATACGGGAACAGATAAAGACAAAGCTGGATAGCCACCTCCGTCTCTCATTTTTCCTTCCAGAAACGAACGCGCTCCGATATCTTCAGTGTGGTAGCTCGCAAACGACTCCAATGACAAGAGGAAACTCTTTATGGTCGTTATGTATTCGCTTCGATGTTAAAGAGTATGTGTGTATCTTTTTTCGGGAAGCTTCGAAGCCAAGACTCAGTCTGTATAGCAAGAGTGTTGTTGCTGGTTGCTAGGAAAACCGCACAGTGCTTTCAACAGTCGGCCCTCAAGCCGCGCGCCGGAGATAAGTCGTTGAGAGACATTCCGATTATCGATTTTTCCTTCGACAATCGATCATTATCGAAGTTATCGAAATTTCAAGCACAATTTTGAAGATCGATGATCATGAATCTGCTCAATCATACTATAGCAAAAGTTGATCTTTGGATTAGTGGCAGTTGTCAAGCAAGCAAAGAAAGTTCAACGATATTGGCTATTGGTACGTTTGAGTTACACGCATGGATAATAGAATGATCCTAACCAATCTCTTCATGCTGATGGCCTATTCGGCTAATTATTAATACGATGTCTTGAACTACTATTACTCTGTTGGGATCATGAACATATTTTCTTTTACTAATTTCATCATGGATCACACGAATTCGCACAAATTTGCATTTTGTTCAATTCAATTATCATCTCAAGATCCCAAATATCTTCGCAACTTATCCCATAATCACAAATATCGCTAATAAAATATTCCAGCTTTCAATCATTGATGACCTCTTGTTCAAATCATAAGCCATGTCAACAAATTCCATGAAAAAATAGATTTGATATTGTGTTTATGAATAGATAGTTCTGTGATAAGTAATAGCACTTTTCCTTTATGAACCGACCCAGTAATCTCATGGCCAATCAAATATGGGATACCATTTAGTGGATACTTGCCATCGTTGCGAATGGGTGTTCATGATCTGCATGCACGCCTGGTCCACTGTTACGCCGTTACCATTGGTGATATTATATAGCGCTGGTAAGTTACCTGTAATAACTTTACCGGTTTACCATGGAACTTTGCCTCTTGACCAAAGGTAACTTTACTACATGTCACTTTATCTGGATGAGGTTAGCGATCCACGAGATTGCAATACAACATTTGTTGAACCATCCATGGATCTCGAACACCTTTGCGATTCCTCATTATTCAAGCCTCTGGGAATAACTCTTGGATACCGCATTCAATCAGGAACGAGTCTTTATTGCTGGAAGATTGTTGAATACTCATACAGCACTTTTAGAACAGAATACAGGTTGTTGAAAGATATGTAAATTATAAAGATTATATCATGGAGGATAGCTATGTTGATCACTTTGATAGGGAAATGGGTGAGCATAAAGATAGTAAACTAGATTCACTTGATCATAAGGATCATACCTAGCTCGTGTACCTGGATCAGGCGGCGTAGTCGCCTATTCAGGCATTGGCTATCTGCTAGCATGAAAGACTATGCTTTCAATGGATTACAGGGAGTCGATCGCGCGGTGTTGCAACACGGGGATTTATGTGAAATATTGTGAGTGTGATCAATTTTGAGTAGTTAAAATAGATACAAAATTGATCCTCCTTTAAGTTTCGTAGTGAACTGTTTGATGGTAGCCTCCCGGCTGCGTTTGCTTTTCTAGAAAGTGTTGAAAGAATGTCATCCACGGTTCAAATATCTCCGACCTGGTGCACATAATCGCCCCACTAAGCCATACAAACCTAGTAGATGACTAGCCATGAATGGAATTTTCGGCCCGTGTGCATGCGAGACGAAACTTTGAAAAATCAGCCTCCCGGAAGAACTCTCCTCGATTTTACCTGAAATTATGTTTTTTTCTTCTATACCAGCAAATCGCAGAAATAGCAACGACTCTATATCATAGAAATGCTAAGATGGTTAAGGCTTATTAGCTTGTCATAGGCGAGCCCTTGTATAATGTAAAACCGGTAAGCGACGAATTCGCTCGCACGAGACAGTGCGCCGAATATTTCGTTCGTTTCGAACCCGAAACAAAGAGCGAATGTGCGCTTACCAGAAGGATGGATCTCTGTACTTGTAATATATGCAAGCGAGCTTGAGTGTAGATTGAAGTTATGGTTACGCCGAAGCTCTTCGGATTCGATAGCTACGTGAATGTGTTCGGTCTACCCGCGGAAGCGTGCGGTGTTCGAGCGGGAGCCAGATCACTGCCGATTTACCTTATTCGTGACAATGGGAGAGGGTAGGAGAGGATATCAAAATAGAAATAGTCGGGAGAGAAGGTATTGCGAACCAACATCACTATATCCAGAAACATAATATTGTAAAATGATCAACCCTAACCATAACCCTTGACTTTTCCTTCCCTCTCCATTCTACAATTAGCAAGCGTGTCGCTTTATACTGGAGCATATAAGTGCAGTAACTTCAATATGAATAGTGAAGGCGATATATGTCTTTTTTAAGATGAACAAGCCAGGAGAATTTGTTGAAACTGACCAGATGAATCTGATCTTACAATATCCTACATTACACAATATACGGCAGAAAGATTTGAAGATTGACTTTATTTTGTTTGTTACCATTACATGTGCTAATATATATAAGATCCATAACACTCTTTCTCGCTTCTCATTTGACGATTTTCTTCTATTCATTTATCAAAAAAGGAACAAGATACTTCTTCATCTAGCATGCATGTCTCGATGAACCAATCTCAATAGGAGACTCGCTCGAGTTCAGGAAAGAAGACCGATTTGACTCTCTCGGTTCCCATTCTCTCTTAGCCCTCTTCCATCTCAATACCTATCAATCCCTTATCTTCATACAGTTTGCATTATTTCATCTCTTCGCGAAGCCAACGAGATATTGGACCCGTCACTTCATCAAGGAACTCTAATCCTACATGAATCCCCAGCAACCAGACTCCGATAGTAATAGGGAATTTTCAGTCACGATGTAATCGCCATGCACGAAAACTCGCGGGTTTGTACGGCTTCAGTGTGAGTAAGACGAGATTCTCCTGCCCTTCCCTCCCTGCCCTTCCTCCCCCCTTCCTCCTTCTTACGCCACTTACCATTCTTCCACTAGCTGCCAGCCTGATATGAACAACACTAGATCACTGCATTAATTCTGCAATCGAAACATTCAATGAATTTGCAATGGCGTGAGAAATAAGAGGCTTGAGAAATTACTCAAGTTTGATGGAGCATTGCGGGATCTAGAATCATGGTTTAAAGGATATATAAGTTCGGAGGTAGGTAGCATCGTGAGATTCAATAGGTTGTGGAAAATCACTTTGAATTCAATTATTTCTCCGGACTTCCATGCTACTTAATTTTTTCTTCAACAAAGTTGGGAATCATTCAATAATCCTTTGTTCAGATGCGCCAACCCTAGCCAAACACCAATGTTGTAACTTCAGACCCTGACCTTCTCGGAGTGATCATTCTCTTTTGTAGTGTCTCCTCCACCGCATGATCCCCTCATCAGTCTTCCCTCCGTATTGTTCTCGTCCCCCATTTTTTCTATAATTCTGCTATTTTGATGTCTGTTACCTAGACATCTTGAGAGCCTCTCAACCTCACGTCCTCGACAGCGCACAATATAAATGACGCCGCACATAAGCCAATTCCCTCGATATTACCGCCATAATTTGCTAGCACAGTTTCCACTCTATTTCTTGGTCTTGATGAAACCTTGGCTGAAGGGCTTACGGTTTGGCTTGATCTTGGTTCCTGCCCGACCTTGTAACCACGATTCCTTTAGCGAGCGTGCTTGATTTGATGCTTTAGGAGGTAAAAGTGGATTTTGGCTTTCCGCAACTCTGAATGTAGTTGAACCAACCCGTTTATCCTTCGGCTTCTTCTCCAGAAGGCGACGCAATTTGTCTGGCTTGACAGATCTTGTGGGTAGGCTTGAATGAAGACGGCCAGGTTCTGGGCTATCAACGTCATCATCTTCCAGAAATTCGGCCGGCAGAAGATCTGGAAGTGGAACCTGTCCTGGGATTGCGAAAGTTCTGTTAATTTCTTCAATATCGTCCTCGGAGTCCAGTCGTCCATCTGCCGTTCCTTCTCCCTCTAAAGTATTTGATTCCTCGTCCACATCGACATCCGCCTTTTCGGTGGCTGATGTGACCTCGATCTTCGATTTCTGAGCGGGAGGTAACATTTCGTCTTGTACGGATGCAACATCTAACTTGCGCTTCTTGCTAGAGACCTCTGCTTGACGTTTAAGAGTTGCGGCTTTCTCCTGACGCTTCTTCTTAGAGGCAGCTTCTTGCCTGAAATCCTCGTTAGCAAGTTATTCAGGCAGATATAACATCAAACATACTCTTCAATTGCTTTTGTTGCTTCTCTTTCCTTTTCTTTGGCGGATTTCGCAGCCTCATTTGTTGTTACTTCTTCTGGGGCATCGTCATCGCTACTCTCGTCCTCCTCGTCTTCAATTTCAACTTTTTCGGATTTCGTTTCTACTACTGGCTCGGGTTCAGGCTCTGCGCTATCAAATCGCTTATGCTTCTTCGCAACTGGCGTGGTAACAGTGGTAGTTATTTTCGATAGGGTCGACACATCTCCATTGGCTTTGGATGTCTTAATTACCTCCTCATCTGCCTCAATAATTTGCGCATCCTCCGATTCTTCTGCAGAATTAGGTATTTCTTCAATTACTTGCGGTGATTGTATTGGTGTAGCTTCTTCTTCGCTTGCCTGTGCCGACAGCTTTTTCGAGTTCCTCGTAGGTCGTGGAGAGGCAGCAACCTCATCGTCTTCAAGAGGAAGCGATTTGCGCGGTCGCCCTCTTCTTTTCGGAACCGGAGTACCCTCATCGATGATTATAGAATCTCCATCTCCGTTCACTGAGGGACTATCTGCCAATTCTCGAGCTCTACCCCGCGTAGTAACCATACTTCTAGTTCTTCTGCTTTCGTCGCGCAATTGCTGACTAGGAGTCAATGGATCGTCCGCCTGAAGATCCTCTTTCGAAGACGCTTTAAAGATTCTGGCGAACATACAGAAAACCTGTATTGGGTTGAACTTTAAATAATGGTTAAAGGTGTGAGTGGGCCTTGGGTGTAGGACAAACCTGTAAAAAAATCTTTGAGATTTCTTTAGTGCCGGAAAGCGCTATGACATTGATATTTTATCGGATTCACCGCCTTTCCGATAATCGAGAATCGCAGATGGTTGGTTATTCTTGCTTTATCAAGCTTGTGATTTATATTGATGTCAGGCTTTTCATTGATTGATATTTGATATTCTATTCACGAATGTTAACATGTCAAATGCTCGAGTAATGCTTCATTTTAAACATGGTCTCAGACTGTTAAATCAAAGGTCGCTTCATACCACCCCGAGGTTATTCGCTGTCAATATCAAACCTTCACGGAAGCAGATATTAGCAAAGAGAAATGCTACTGAACCAGTGATCATACGGAAGAGGGTGCCAATCAACACTCCTGAAGCTCTTCCACCGATGTTCATTCTTGAAACAGATCATAAAGCTGGAGTTCTAACTGTTGAACCTAATAAAGCCATGGAATTCTTAAAGAACTACCAGAGTTTACATGGAAATCCGAACCAAGGTTGGGAGACTGGTATTTGCAATAGTAAGGTGTTTTCTTCTTCTTCGCAGCTTACATATCTTACTGATGTGTCTTATAGAGCATGGTATCACGGCATCTGATGTGACACAAATATCTGTTTCCATGGGGAGATGCCGGGAACAAGCACAAAAACGTCTAGCAAGGGTGTTGTTAGATTCAGCTTCAGCTATGGGAGACCCAGCAGCCACGTTAGAGGTTGTGTCGGAAGCTTTTCATAATAATAAGCTCTACACAGCAAGGTTTACACCCTTTCTTGAACGTTTAGGTATTTTGGCTAAGAGGGAGAGCAATGTTCAAGCAATGGGACTTCTTGGTCAAGTTCTATACAGTCAAGGAAGGGAGAAGGAAGCTCGAGATTGGTTGCAAAAAGCTGTTGCTGGAGAAAAGTCACCAAACTTTCCAGGGGCTGCAGAGGCACTCGTCGTACTTGGCTTGATTTTGGAAAAGACTGATAGAGTAGCTGCAAAAAAGTTGTTTAGCAAAGCAGCATTAGACTTAGATCATCCAGCAGCATTCTTTTATCTTTCTAAACACGTAGGTCCTGAGGAAGAGGATAATAGGATGGTTTATTTACTCAAAGCGGCTGGTGCTGGTATGCCTGAAGCATGCCATAATCTTGGTGCTATTGAATTATCTAAAAACGGTGACCAAGCGGACAAGAAACCGTCAGAACGAGATTATGGTTATGCCAAAGAGTGGTTTCAAGTCGCAGCTGAAAGCGGCTTTGGTTTGAGTATGTTGAACATGGCTTCAATATGTAAATCTCAGGGTCAAACTGAGGAGGCTTTGAAATGGCTGGAGCGGGCAGAAACCCTTCCCGAAATCCATGATGAGGCAGTGAAAATGAGATCCAGCTTCATTGTGGACTGAGACATAGAAACTCAACTCTGGCAGACTACACAATACTGCATTGTAGTCAAGGCTCTTAGCTAGACCTACCAATTATTACTACAGCCTTTTTAATAAAGCTTTACAGGAAGCGTGCGGAAGACGTCATGGGCTCATGGTTTGCAATGTACCTTCGTTCCTCCACAGAAATTTGACGTGGATGTTCAAAATCAGTGCAAGCATCACTTTCAATACTCGGCTAGTCGAGCTGATACCTTATGAGGAGGGGCATATTCCACGCCCGCGTGCGATCAGGTTAGCTTCGCGTACTACGTTAAATTTGCTTGGAGAACTGCATTGAAAAAGCAGCTATATAAAGACAACGCTGGCAAGTTGACGCTGAAGGCTCACTCGTCACTGTGTTACTTCCTAAAAAATACAGTCTATGGCAAGATTAGTCTTCCTGTCAAATAATTAGGAGCGACGAAGCAACTCCGCGAAACCTTTGAAACCCTCTTGCATGACATAGATGTGGTAGCTTAACTCTTGTGGTCATACGGTTCAAGTCAAGGGAGCCCAGCCACTCTACACTTCTCTACACATATTCTTGACGCTTCATTATTTATTAAGTTTTTTTGACGTGTGAGTATTGCAACCTGCTCCAGAACTCAGCAAACACACATTGCAATAGACCTCAGTCGAGCTTACCGATGACAAAGAAATAGATCGCCATCACGCGTTCTCAGCGGAAACCGACCGCAACTCAACGAATCCATTCAAACATTTCCCATTTTACAAAATCAACGTTTTGTAATTTATTATTCTTTGACGTGTTGATCTTAGCAAGAAGTCCTCGAGCCAGGGATAACAAAGATTCAATAATGTAGTTTAAATGTGAATTATGGATGATGTACTTAGCAAAATATTACGTTGATACTAATATGCCATTTTCCGCTGCCCCTTTTGTACGGTTTCCGCTAGTATTCTCTGATGGTGCCGGCATCGAACGCCGATAGAGTGATATCACAGACCCTTAATTTTACCCGCCGATAATAGTTCATTTTGCGCCCGAGTTGGAACATCTCGCCGATAAAATCAAACCAAAATGAATGTCAAGGCGGAGCTGGGCAAGATCTATGTTGTGGTAATCGTTGTTCTTGTTACTTAACTTGGTTCATGTTATCAGAAGCGTCGAGACGGGTATGTTAATGTATATAAAAACGAGGTAAGATATGGACAAGACTTACCATCAAGGAGCCGCTGTAAGATCCAAATGGACACTGATTTTCAAAACTTGTCTTGTTACATTTCTCAGCAGGCAGTTGTATGAAAGCGGGACACCTTTTAGCAGACTTGAACCACAATAATATAAATACTGTTAGCCTTAACGGTTGGTAAGTCTTTATGATTAAAAAATCGATGGTATGGTATCGCAATGCCGCGGGAGCCATTATCCTAGTCACAATCTTCCCATCTCAGGATATACATAATAAACATTATCTTACGTAGCTCAGGCTACACAATTGGTCCTCAACAATCACACTTTTTCTTTTCCAGAATACTGATCGTTAGGTTATTATTATCAACAATGACAATGAATAGCATACATCACTGATTCAATTCAAGCCCAAAAACAATAACAACAGCAACAAGAACGCATCTATTTCTCCCACAAAACAAAACCAAAAGCATAATTTGCAGACATCAAAACCCTATTCTGCCCCCAAACCCATCAATCTCCATCGTACTTCACCCACCGCTTGCGCCATACCGCTATCCAGCCGATACATCAGCTGTGGCAGCGATCTTATCATCACAATCGCTGGATTCCGCATACGAACCGAGGCTACCTTCCTTATATTACACTTTAATCTACCTCACAGCTTCCCTGCTCTGCTGTTACTCCTCGCTTAATCTCAGATCTCAGCATTGTTCATAGAAGCTATACTACCTACCTAGGTATCGTGATTCACTCATGCGAGAACTTGTTTTGAGTTACGCATTCATGTTTAGCGTGGATAGTTTCTTAAGGTACCTATTGTATAAATCTCTTTCGAATCCTGCTTGTAAGTGGTCATGAAATTACGGAGTTCTCCGAACACGTTTATAAGAATCATTACGATATTGATGACCGCTAGAGAGACATTATTCGACTTACTCAATCACGGGTCTTCTATAGTAGAGAATTTTTCATATTATCGGCAATTTAGAGATGTGGCAGTGGAAGATTTAATATGTACAATAATAGTATGGTGATTATTTCTCATAAACTATGACAACAAGACCCTTGTCGTGGCAATTGTGGCTTTGTTTAGATGATAGTGAGCACTTACCTACTTGTTCGAGTGGTCCTATCTTTCATGAGTGAAACTTAACGCAGTATAGTGATATACATGCTACACGCTGCCAAATCACGATCTCCCAACTCCGTCCTATTATTGGCTATGCAAAGTTGTAGAGAATTAAAAGGAAGATCCTTATGTACCACTCTATCATCTTTCCTGAGCGGAGCGTCTCCACGACCAAGGTACATACCTCTTCTGCTACTGTGAAAAAGTGAATCATCACCTTATATGCATGTACTAAATCGCACATCGACTTCGAATAACCCCTCATCCTACGATACCAATTCACCCTCAAATAGCAACGTTCCTTTACCCTCCCGACGCCCAAAGCATGACGGCATTCCCCACTCCCACTATATCTTCTTCAACAATATCAATCAGAGCCAGCTTTACATTTCCTGTTACTTTTGCCCTTCAAAAAAAACAAGCCAGCCAGCCAGCAAACAAGCAAGCAATTACCCTAAACCCAAACCCAAACAACATAAGACGTAGAATCCCATCTTCAATTCACCAAACACAATCTCTAACAAAGCAGCTATGACGAAATATAAATAAATATCTCCTATAACCGACAGTGTGAAGAAAAATATCGTACAGTTCTCCAGATTCGGAAGTTAAAGGTAGGAGTTAGAGTGACAACAGAAAATCGATAACAAGGCCATCGTATTCCGGTTCCGTGTATCGAGTATTCGTGTTTGATATGGGTATGTATGTGATGTAAGAGGACAGAAGTATGTGTTTCCAAATTCTACTACACTGATTCACATATTCTCCTCTTGGTTTCTTGGTCGTGGCCCGCATAGATGTGATGATCATCAGCTCCGGCAGAATATTTCTGGTTTATATATTGCTGTGCGGAATTTTCAATCCACCTCCCCCTCTCCCTCCCCCCTTACTCCCGGAAATTTCCTCACGGAACAAGATATAAGACCCCCAATATTCATTAAAAAAGTTTCTTGAGATCATACCAGCACCAGATACAAAGCGCGGCAAAGCATTGTTGTCGTGCAATTGTGAAACAGCGGGTACACTCATACGGGCGCATTCAACTTTGCACGATCGATATGATAAGCTCTCACCGTTTAAGAAGGAAGGACTTTTTTCTTTCTCAGGGGATTAGATGTAAAGTTGCCAAACAACAACGATAACTTTATTGTGTAGAAAGGACAACGAAAATTCATGAACGAGAGTTGAGGATGGAATCGTTCGTAAAAATGAGTGAACTCGAAATTTTAGTTGATTGCGGAGCAGAAATACTCGAAGGGCAGTCATCTCCCACGCAACGAGGGCTTTAAGGGCATCCACATGTTTACTCCCATGCTAGAATGATTTTACCAGTTTCTTAAATAGATAGATAGATCGTTCTCCTCACGCATTTCCAAATCCATCTAGATGCCTACCTCGATATACCCCGCAATGCATCCACAACACAAAACAATTGTCAATTCCTTTCTAGTATTCAATCTCTTCAAGACTTTTAGACGCAAGTAATTGACCACTTGACTACTCGTGGTGAATCACTTCGATGGTACACAAACTCTTTTCCGCTTCTCAAGATCTTACTTTACGCACTCAACAAACCTCACGCACCATGTATATAAATGTCCCTCGCCATCAACATCTCAGTCGACCGAGCAAGAGAAGTCAAGAATGTAATCGCAGAAGCAGGAACGGGATGCGGTGGGGGGGGCGTTACGTTTTCTTGTTTGCGAATTCTTGTGAGAAATAATGTATGAGAGGTGATAAAATGTGTCGTTTATGTGTTTGAGATAGAAGTAATGAGGAGATCTGTGTAGGAGATGAGATGGGAGTGAGGAAAAATGAGATGGGATAATCAACACCAACAGTATAGATTATCCGCCGTTTGTTGATAGCGACAAACCTCTAGAGACGACAGTTATCACTTGATATCCAATTCGTCTAATCGTATCTGCTCCTGTCTACCGCAGCCGTGGCAGCCTATGTGAAATCCTAAACCAGTCTTTCAACCCACCCATCGGTGAAAGGAGGAGAATTAATTGCTACTGCTCCGGGAGCTAAACATGGAGCACCTGCCTGACTCTTATATACCTTAAATCGGGAGATTTATTACCCCATTCTCCCTTGCCTTCCCAAATTCTCTTCTCAGCCTTCCATAAAGAAAAGTCCACCGGGTATACACTTCCCCGCATCCACTACCTCTGAGTAGGATTCACTCATGAACCAACTCTCATCCATGGATCTTTCAAACACCATCTCCAAATATCCCCTCTCATCTATTCTCGCAATCCCAATTTTCGAATATAGAGCCACTCCTTACTTGCCCAAGATTTTCAAGCATGAGAAGGGCAAATAACCCGAGACAAGGCCCGCGACTGCCAAATCGTTGATCGAACCGTGGTACTCTTCGATCAGTCCTCATGAGCCTTAGCCATCCACCCTGTGACATTCCACGGGATAAACTACCAAGCAAGTCACTATTTTTTTTTGGCGGCGACAAGATATTCATGACAGTATACAATGAGACATCAATAAAACCAAAAACCCTCACTCGCCAGCAGTTTTTTCACCAATTTCCTACCCATCCCATCTATTTGGAATCCTAACATAAAGTCTGGACAGCGGATACTAGCCCTGATGGATAACCTGTGAATAAGATCACTCGCGCATATCCCATGGGTACACACAATCTCTACACAGTCCCCGGCAGAACTCGTCTTATAACAATGAACCGTAATTCGACACTCCGAAGATATAGCAACGACGTCAAATTAAACATCAAACAATATATCTATAAAAAAATGCTATGAACTATCATTAAGAAGTCAACCCACAGAGACTTGCATCTAATACCGTAGAACACCTCCGAAGAAGGAACTTTCCTCCTCCAAAGTCATTCTCAACAGCAGGAAAGAAAGGAAGTTTCATCGCACATTTTAATTTATTAAAGTGGGATTCGAAATCTGCATATTTCAAAACGTAATATTCTTCATTTTCATATTGTAAGTAGAACTTGGCACTTGCCTATCATCCTTGACTTTGTATCATAGCCAAGTGTTCATCCGTATCGGTGAGAATAGAAGTGAAGAAGAGATGATGCAATTATGTAAAATAGGAGACTCCGAGAGAAGTCACATACCGCTAGGTTTGTGAATAGGTTGAAGACACGATGATTGTAGGTTAGCATAATTCCTTGTCGTGTCATAACGGCAATCTGAAATGCAAATCGAAAAATCATATCTCGAAAACTAGAGTACATCAACAACGGAAACTAAGATCAATGAACCCGTAGGATCAATCAAGCATGCCGGTGTGAAAGATACAGGCTCAGCACGCTCTCCTCTGCATACCATCAATACAAGCCCCAACATTTGTGAGTCCGGAGAGGAACCACAACCAAGCGCTTTGGACATTAACTTAAGCCGGGTTAATCACACGAAAATGTGTATATCAAGCACGACAAACCTAAAGATCCGCGAAGCATTCTAAAAGAACCGAGAAGAATCTGAAAGAAGCCAAAGAAGATAGAAGGAAAACATAGAAGAGAAGAGGTAAAACAAAGGGTTCCCAGAACCCTGGTGATATTGCAGGAGATCTACAGAGCACAATGGCAGTGGAGTATCTCTGACCATGTCAGCAGTTACGAAGAAGATTTTCATGTACATTTTTCGGCAAATAGCGGTATCTAAGCCTAGATTTGAGCCGTAACTCCCGTGAAGGTGTTGAGGAGAGATTAGCTGCAGCTTTCATGGAGAAGAGAGCACGTCTGGGAAAATAGGATCTGTCCCGAATTCAAACGCCTGAGTCGGGTCTTTTTGAATTGCAAAAAGAGGGAGGGTGAATTAAATTCACTTTGAAGAACTATTTCCAATGATTTTCTGAAAATGTTCATCTCCTTGCATTCATAATATTGCAATTTCCGATGCGACGGAAAGAGTAATGTGGGGATGGAATGAAACACCAAAACCACCCATTTATAAATCACGTGCCGTCTATTATTGTCCACTCACATTGCTCATCCCACCAACCGCATTTCTTTGTCTTAGCTGTCTCTTTGTCTAATCAGATCAGATCAGATCCTCGCATCTCACCACAATTTATCAGATTAATCTAATCTCCGTTCTCGCAACCCCTTTCCATCATTCAATCTGATAAGCTTACCGAATCCTTTCCTACAATTACCCATGTATGTATTGACATTCATCATCTGTACTTGAAGGTCGCAATTTTCAAGCTGTGGTTCGCGATTGCCATATCCTGGTATGCAAATGCTTGGGCGCATCAAGAAACCCACATGCGATAATGAATATAAGAAGCTGGACACGAAAACAAGAATATTCCGTGTCGCCTTTCCTTTTGCCATTTAGACTTACTTCTTTACGCAGTATATGATCCATAAAAGAATATAAGCAAAAAGCTAATGCAAGAAACTCTTAGTACATACCTTATACGTGTACGGAGTACGGTAGAATGCCTGTGGATATGTAGAGGAAAGTATTGTCCGCCTATCAGATGGCATGAGATCCACACGATCTGATGAAAAGGTAAATCCCAACGGTACAAAGCTTGAATCAGGAAAAAGATTCGCTTCCATGTCTCGGGACAATTTCTCAAACAAAGGGATCATGTCAGATTCGGCGAACTGGGATGTTATAATCTAATCAGATTCATCTAATCAGATTTTATTCCTTGTTGCTTTTGATGCCCCATCAAAGCTGGTGGAGGAATCCTGGAATGTTGAGAATTGATATGTCACTGGAATGTCACCCATACGTGAGTCTCCACGTATTTCCTTGATCTCTTGATTGATTAATTATTTGTAATTTATTCTGCTTTTTGTTGTACATATAGATTAAACGAAATAATTTAAGGTTATCAGATCGAAAGTCCCCCGTATCCTAGAAGTAAATATGTGTAAATTTAGATGAGCGTGTTTCGGATCTGAGTATTAGGGTTCCGAATGATTGGGTTGAAGTCGTTGTAAGATGTAAGTAGGTTACGTTAAGCCGACTTAATTTTTGACTTTGGGATAAATAGAAATGGACCAGACTCCCCAAAATGATTTGCTTGTGATCCTGTGAAGTTGTGAATGTGACAAGTGGGCAGTACAAGAGACCATGCGTTAGATAGGAAACAATGTCAAGGGATTGTGTATTTCTCCGTGGAAATAGTCCGGCTTTGGAACCGGCTAACCCGAATGCGAAAACGAAAGGCTATTCAGATCGAGATGTCATCGTGCTTGTTGGCAGTCTCATATACCGACCTAACTTTCCTATAATCAGTACCGTTAAATTCCTAGTCTCTGTAGTTCAAACACTTCTATACCCGCGCTGAAAACTGTTCTTTACCTCCCTTTTTGCCGTATCACCTTACCGTCAGGTCATTCTTTCATCTACCCAGAGCATTTACCGACTATCATCATTCTAGCCCTCGACCTTTCGGATCAGATAAGTGAATCGACTAGGGTCTATGACAAGTCTATGACAAGGTCTACGACAGGGACTATTTTCTTGACTGGATATCCTAACTTTGAATGGCAAGTAGATTACGAAAAGCGGGTATTCTCTTATCCTAGAAGTTCCTAAAACAGTTCGTTCCTGACTTCAATTGAGTTTGAAAAGGACCCGAATCATAGTTTTTAGTAACAAGAGAGTCGATCTTTACGATGTTTGTCGGGATTGAATAACGGTTATGTAGGTATGCAAAGTATGTTGCAGCCGAGAGATAGTCTGTTTCTTCTTCTCTGAATGATCAATTGACGATGTTGGGATTTTCGTGATGCTGAAGCAGTGAGGATCATTGTGAAAGGAAATACCTAGTACATCTGATGCAAGTACCTACCTAGGTAGGTAGGTATGAATATGAACAGTGGGAGTAGGAGTGGGTGATGGAGATATTGACTATATATGGAGACCAGATGATAAAGTACGACAGAAAACACGATGTACAGATGTACAGATGTGGCCAGTGAATGAATGATGCACAATGTTTGTCAAACAAAGACGAAAATCTTCGATGAGCTGAATGTTTGATCATCCTGAGGCCATTGCTTGTGTGTGTGTTTTCTTGGTGAGACAGACATATGCGATGATGATGTACTCCGTATGTACTGAATACACAATAGAATCAATAAAAAGGAGATTCAAACCATATTGAGCCATGTTTGTTACTCGCAGGTAGTAATATATATATATTGTTTTGATGCTTGATGATGACACATACATAGTATTTAGTACGGT
The DNA here is from genome assembly GCA_004786225.1 of Botryotinia narcissicola. Classification (NCBI taxonomy): domain Eukaryota; kingdom Fungi; phylum Ascomycota; class Leotiomycetes; order Helotiales; family Sclerotiniaceae; genus Botryotinia; species Botryotinia narcissicola. Next base: position 30,755 of record PQXJ01000004.1, read on the forward strand.
GGTAACCATTTGATATCAGATCCGTCATCACGACAAACCTTACACAATCAAATTCCTTGTGCTTGTCTATTCAATATTGAACCTCCACATTTCTTACATATATCTAGAAGCTTGACCTGAATACTCCGTATTTATATTACGCTTGTTACGCTTGTTACGATTGATCAATCTCAATCTCATCAATCCCGGTGTCGGCCGAGGCTTTAAGAATCCATTACTTTGTATAAAATAATAAAGTTCCAAGTCATTCCGCCACCACGATTCGATTTGTCTCTTCGGAAAAAAACTTTATCAAAAGGGAATTCTATCCATATCCACATCAACCCAAATTCACCCTCATTCTTTCAATTGATATATTCACAATAATACTTGATCAAGTCGAACATACAGGAAATTTACGGCAGCAATAATCACTTCTAAGCATACAAGTATTACGCCAATACTTATTCTTATTATTTAAAACCGAAAGCAATCTACATACCAGATCAACTTCTTACATCATACCATTCCATTGTAGAATCACTTATCAAACTCAAAAAGTTGGATTGACACACAATCAACAAGTTTGGCTTTGCCTTCCCCTCCTGATTTTCATCCATTTCTCGGCCCTCATACTCGCACAATTAGTATATGATCCGTCGTTCATCGATTCTACTTCGAATTATGTCCCGTCCTCAAGTTGTCAGAATGGCTACTACATCCCATTGTATACCACAAGAACCACAGCCTGAATCACCCCGCTCCCAGGTATCTCAGGTTCCGGCTCTCACCTACTCATCCTCTTCCTCTTCCGACCTCGAACCCGAAGAAATCGAACCACGCCGTCGTCGGGCTTCGACTGTACTTATTTCACAAAATGCTACCGATATGCAAAGAATTATCGGAAATGCGGGCACGAAATTGGTGGAAAAATGCTGCGGTGGAGGTTGCTGTATGGCCATTACAAAAACTGATGGCCTCACATATGAAAAGCCAAAATTACCAGACAACGATGCTTACAGGAGTTTGGCATTGAAGATCGAAACCATACCTACACGATTGTCAAGTCTGCCAGATCTGCCAAAGAAAAATATGGACATTCTCCCTCTGAACAAGGAGAAGGCCTTGGACATTGTCAAGGGCATGGAATCTTTGGATGTCAACGAAAACAGAGGAGCAATTACCGTTGAGCCTCCTATGGACGTCGCTGATGCGGCAGACATTCAAAAGGTTATCTCCCACAAGGATTCAGGAATTGATATGCAAAATGACTCAATTGACTTCACACCACATCATGCCAAGTTAGATGTCGATACCAAAGTTCAACCACCCTCATTCGTTCAGCCACATCCACCTTACGAAGTTTATTCCGCAAGAATTTTCAATGCTAGGGAATTGACTAAGCCTGGTGCTGAAAAGAGAACATACCACTTCGATTTGGATGTCACCGATTATCCTGAGGAAGGTGGCGTTGATTTCAAGGTTGGTGGTGCAATTGGTGTTATGGCACCAAATGAAGAATCAATGGTGGAAGAAATGATGGATTTGTTATCGATTCCAAGACATCTTCGTGACCGAAAGATTCTATTGAAGACACATTCTGGAAGATGGCCTACAATTTGGGGAGACGATAAGCCAAGAGAATTAATCACAACCAGACGCGATTTATTGACTTGGTGTTCTGATATTCAATCATATCCTCCCAACAAAAAGATTTTACGAATCCTTGCCGAATATGCTACCGATCCAGAAGAGAAGAAGATTCTGTTATATTTGTGTTCTGGAGAAGGACAAGGTACATTCTGCGATTTCAGAACTGGTCCACATATCACCATCCCTCAACTTCTTCACGCATTCCCTTCCAGTAAACCACCTCTCGATCACCTTCTCTCGGAACTCGAAACTTTGAGACCTCGATTCTACTCAATGTCCAATGATCCTCAAGAGAATTGTGTACCAGTTGAAGGATGTAGCCGACTCATCGAAATTGCAGTCACTGTCCACGAAACCAATCACTGGAAGGGTGGAAATCGAATTGGTCTGGGATCCGGATTCTTTGAGCGACAAGCAAGAAAATTCATTGAAGCTGAAAAGAGAGGGGAAAAGGTCAACATCCGAATCCCAATGTTCAAGGGATTAATGGCAAATCCTTTGGCTAGAGAATTTGTCTCGGACGGACCTATGCTTTTGATTGGTGCAGGTGTAGGAGTTGCACCTTTCCGAGGCTTTGTTCAACGTCGTCTTAAGAACGCTAATTGCGCCAACAAAGTTTGGGTTCTCCAAGGAGTCAGAGATTCTCTTCTGGATGAATTGTATTCTGGTGAATGGGGTGTTCATGAATCAGAAGTCAAGAAAGTTGTTCAGAGTCGAAGACCTGGTAGTAAGCAAAAGGGCAAATATGTTCAAGACGAAGTTAGACATCAAGCAGATTTGGTCTGGTTCATCATCAATGCTTTGGATGGTCGAGTTTTCGTTTGTGGAAGCAGTAAAGGAATGGGTGAAGGTGTTGAAGAAGCCCTTGTAGATGTTGCCATGGAGAAGGGCAATTTGGATAGGGAAGAAGCAAAGAACTTCTGGAAGTTGAAGAATGAAGCTGGGCAATACATTGCCGAGACTTGGTGATTAATTTCACTTTATTGTTCTTTCCTTTCTTCCTTGAGTCTCGGGGTTTCAAATACCAAAGATGGGATTATGATGCGAATGAAACAAGGATTGTAAATACGTAGTGGATTTCCGATATCGTTTGCAATGTTTGGACTGTATTATACGCATGTTCAATGGGTGGAGAGCTGTCTTGCTTTTATGCAATGAATGGGGGGGTTTTTGGCTACACATTTTGCATATAGGATATTGACTGGGTAAATTTTGGTTGTCAATAGGGCGTTGAACGGTATTCAGACTGGCGAAATGGGATATGAGAACAACAGCAAGAGAACAATCCAAGCAATTGGGATTACATTGATGGGAGCTACATGATGGGATAGTGAATGCAAGACAGCAAGTAGACACTTTCTGTCAAAATGACCGTGTGGGATACTGTGCCATACAGATAGCTTATAAATGAAAATATTTTAAAATCATAATCCTATCCTTCGAGTTTGATGAATCGTGAGTTTACACAATTGTCTCAAGATTTTCCGTTCACCAGGTTCATTGAACTTCATTCATCGAAACCATGCGCCCGTACAGATCCGCAATCAGTACCCCGCTTATCCACAACAATTCCGCCAATAGCAGAAAGAAGCGCACCGCACTCAGATCCGCCCCACACAAACTTAATATGTAATGAATATGTCAGCGGTCCATCAATTATGGAATCCTTAGAAATCTTGACCAATTTGTGGAGCCGGGAGGGTCGAAGCTTGGTGAGAGCTTAGATATCACGATCTTTTGATGGGGAGGGCAGCCGAGAGGAAGGGGGGAAGCAGGTCAATCGAGTTTAGCTGGCATGCCAGGTAGGTTGGTACGTGTTTACTGTGTCAGTGGAAGAAGCAATGACTACGAGGTCGGTGAATCATTTGATTGATTGGTTGATTGATTGATGTTGAGGTTGGTAATGGTAAGGTTAGGTAAGGATTGGAAAGTAAAACATGGGTATTAGAAATCTTTACTTTTGGGGGGGTGATTGGATGGATTTGGCATTTGGGTCTGGATGGAATGGGATGGGATGTTGGATTTGCAATGGCGACATGAGATTGGGAATCGCGAATTCTAGATGGGATGGTGTGGGATGGATGGGAAAGAGTGGAGCGGGGGTGAATAGTGCTCTGTCCTGTCAGTGTGTCTCTCTTGAGAGCGGGGCCAAGAGCGGGCCGGGTTTTAACTTTTGCATACAACGTCGGTTTGGGTCGATTGTTGTAGGTATAAGAGGGCTTGATGTTCTCCCGTTTGGAGGTTCTTATTTCTCTCTTTCTCTATTCACATATTGCAACTTTGTATCTCGCAACACATTCTCGATTTTCACACACATACATCCATACAACATATATACACTACATTATCAAACCTCACCACACAAACCACCAATCATGTCTCCATCAACCCAATTCATCGATCTCCTCAAGGCCCGTCGTACCATCTACGCTCTCAGCAACAAATCGACCATCCCCGATAGCAAGATCCAGGAGATTATCGAGCAAGCCGTTTTGCACGTTCCTTCCTCGTTCAACTCGCAAAGCACGAGAGTTGTTTTGTTGCTCAAGGGTGAGCATGAGAAGCTTTGGGATATTACCAAGGAGGTTTTGAAGGGGGTTGTTCCTGAAGCTCAGTTTGAGGGAACGGCTAAGAGAATTGATGGATTTAGAGCGGGTTATGGAACTGTAAGATTTTTTTTTTTTTTTTTCTGTTTTGACATTCTATCGTTTGAGATTGAATCTTTGCTTCTGTAATGTTGGTTTCGGGGAAGTAAACTAATGGAAAAATGAATAGGTCCTTTTCTTCGAAGATAGAAAGGTGGTCTCCGGAATGCAATCCGCATACGCTTCCTACGCAGATAAGTTCCCCATGTGGGCTAGTCAGAGTGATGCAATGACTCAATATGCCATCTGGGTTGCTTTGGAAGCTGAGGGATTGGGCGCAAACTTGCAACATTATTCTCCATTGATCGATGCTAAGGTTGCTTCTGAGTAAGTTTTTTCTTTTATTTCTTATTTTCCTCTAGGGAAATGGGGATGTGAGGGTGGGGTTGGGGAAGAGAAATATGAAGACGAAGACGAAGATGAAGATGTTATAAAGAGGGATGGAAACGAATACATAACTAACATCGATTCTTCTAGATGGAACATCCCAGCTGACTGGGAACTCAACGCTCAACTCGTTTTCGGTACTCCTGTTGCCGGAGCTGGAGAGAAGACCTTCCAACCTCTCGAGGAGAGATTCAAGGTTTACGGTGCTTAGATGGGTGTTTGAGAATATAGTAATAATTGTGGAGGCAAAGGGCTCAGGTAGCAGTGAATTTACGGTAGAGCGAAGTGCTAAAATATTGCAAGTAACGGGGGCAAAATAGCAGATGAGGGTGGATGCAGACAAACTGATCATACCATTACTGATACGAACATAGAATGGTTTAGATTAGAATAGATTAGATGAATGATACGACATGATATGAAATTGAGAAATTCAACTGTTCTTTGCTTCTATTTGGGGGATGTGTAAATGAAAATACGATGATGAACGCAAGTGCGTTGTGCGGAAATTGGGAAATATGTCGATATTGATATTGATATTTGTGTCATCGTTCGACTGTTCGCATGATACTACTCGAGAGAATGATGGAGTAGAAAGAGAGATCTGAACAAATGATTTGATATAAATTTCATCTTTGAGAAGCATGGTTTGAATGGCATAGCACCGCATGGTAAAGGCCATGCTCTGGCTTTCAAATATGCATATCGATACTCGAGATCACCGCAGGGTATCAAAATTGGCCAACACAGCTAGCTACGTAATATCTCTCTCTCCAACGCGAGAAATTTGGAGGAGAATATGGCTGATGCAATCCATAAAAATGCAAGCGGTGAATATTGATTATTATACGAAAATTCTTCCCACAGCCGGGTTCGGGAATAAAAATTCTTTGTGTGAAACGTTTGAATTTTGCTGGACCTGTCTTCGAGATGGTATGTCTGCTACGGTGATGTGCGACGCGATATAACGGTGATTACTGTAGCATCGATGTGGAGCAATAGTCGACCGCTTAGAGAGCTTACTCTTCTGGGATAATTAGGGGAAAAGGAGATTTTCGTCTCGGGGGTTCCTGATGAGGGATTGGAGTGGTGCGGAGTTAGTCGTAAGTGGATGAGGAAGTACGGGTATGGGTTGGGTGGTTTCTTGATCATAGGAGAAGTAGAATCGATATAGTTAGGATGGTTGATTGGGGGGGGGAGAAGGGTGAGGGGAAGTGGATTTAGATTTTGGAGGGTTGAGTCAACTGGATCGAAATGATGTTGTGAGGCATCGCAACTCCGGGGCGAATTACCGAGTCAGCTAGCTAATGTTAGACACATTAATTTTCATGCCATTTGATTCTCACAAATCGTGAGAGCAAAACTGGAATTTGAAGTAAGAGAGTAATTTTTGGAGTATGAAAGACGACTTGGAGCATATAGCATACTCTAATAATGCTGTCGATAAATTTACACAAAATATCCCAACCCATGGTAACAGTGTTCCCCAATCTTCCAAAGGCAACAATGTCGTCATTTCTCTCTCAATTATCTATATACCTCTGAACCAATGGTTTGTTTGATTGATATTCATCCTTGTGCCTGAAATACTCACAGCACTATATTAGGTTTCTCACCATTTACTAGTTCTGGACATGGAGAAGGAAGCGATAAACACGGCTTCGAAAGCACTCTGAAAGCAAATCTTTCGCCGCCCACAAAGTTCTCACAGCCCTTTTCAGAACAAGGTAACCAGAGATCGAATCTTTTCGCTACCTTGACTTCCATCCATGAGTGGTCCAGTCAATTCTTCATACGGCTCTGTCTAATCATCAAGACCACCGAGTAGGCGTATGGTAAGCTCTTGTAGTCCTGTGAGACCTACCAGCACAGAATATGCACGACGCCGGGTGCCAATATCATACGGCGCAAAGTGTGGGTGGGTCTTTGTGAAGACCATACTTGTAAGTAAGATATGGCATACTGAGTTGATTTGGTTCAGACGTTGGCTTAGAATTGAACGCTCCATGTAGAAGAAACGGATTATATACCTAAAGAGATAATAGTCTGATGGAGTGTGACCAGTGTGGTATACCAGTTTGTGATGTTCCCCACAAATAATATATGCTCTTGTATAAAGTTTAGGTTGGCAAACTCGTCTTGAAAATTATAATATGCAAATGTCATGCGTCTTTCATCCTATTAATCTGCTGAATTATCCCCATGGTAAAAGTTATCGCCTCACGCCTCAATTGCCCGGTCTTGTTCGCAAGAACGCTACATGACAGGTACCCTTAATCCCAATAATATGTCCATTGCGGCGAACCCATAGCTTGATCTGCCCATCCTTTTCCTGGTTCATTACCTCCAGCGCCCGCGCATACAACCAGTGGCAGGAAATGTTCTTGTCCCTTCTCAGGATGCGCATCCTCAGCACCGGTCCATTGCCTCCAATCTTCTAGCTTTTTACCGCGTTCTTCAGCATCGGCTATTTTCAGTGTTTCTGTCAACCGATATGACCATTCTTCATTACGTGCTTTGTATGCAGGAGTATTCATGACACCAGAGAACATGAGACGAAGGTTATGAAATGACGGCATGCCACTACCAAGAATGGCGATTCCGCGAGAGCGCAAAGGTGCCAAAGCCTGGCCCATAGCATAATGTTGGGCAGGAGAATTCGACCGTAAAACGGAAACTTGCACAATGGGTATCTGCGCTTTTGGTGCAATGAGGAGGAGGGGAATGAATACGCCGTGGTCCCAGCCTTTTTGGAGATTGGTGGTCAGTAAAATGAATCAAGAAGATGGCATTTAGAAATCAAACCTCTTTTCTCATCCAACACAGGTTTTAATCCTGCTCCATCCAATAGCTCGAAAACCTCCTTCGCTACTTCTGGACTTCCGGGTGCAGGGTACTTTAATTTATATGTTTCCGATGGAAATCCAGAGTAATCATAATACAAATCGTGGTGCTGAGCGCTGCTTATATGAGGACGTGTCTCGGTCCAATGCGCAGTAACTAATACAATGGCCTTGGGGGGATTCGAAGTCGAGGAGTTGGGTGAAATGCCTAGTATTTCTGGAACACGAGTGCTCATGGACTTTATGAGTTCGGCATGACCTGGGTCGTTCATAACTGGCATAGGACCACCACCATGGCATACGGATATTACCGGAGCAAGAGGAGTGGAGCTTGAAGTCGACATGCTTGATATTGAAGAGATTGAAGCCGGGCAGGTGGGTTGAAATATGTTGCTATATTGGCGGCAGACGTTTAGTAAAGTTGTAGCTCGATGAATGATGCGCATGAGGTGCAGGAAGAAATGCCCAGAAAGTAGCAGATCAACAGGATATTTAAAGTTAGACTCGGCAGATGTTAGTACGTAGCAAGAGGGTGTAGAGCAAAAATTATATATGGTGTGTTCAGGGTCAATTCTGTATGAATTGATCTGATTACGGAGAACACAATGCGGGGTGGAGATAGATTGGTAATGATGTGAAATCAATCATGTAAGCAGCGCCAAAACGCGCTTAGGCTTTCACACACCCCTGTGTCCTACCCGTGCTCACTCACCACTTCAAGCCTAAATTCTATGCTCATAAAAATCATTACCGACGTAAATATACGAAGTACAAAACTACTTCCATCTCCGGCTATTCCGTCAAAAATGCCAGTACATATCACCATCCCCGTTGTATATTTTCCATCCTAATCAGAACTAGCTTTCCGAGAATCTCCCTCCGTTTGTGGAATCTTGAGCTGCTTTATCTATTGAGTCTAGGTACAGGTCTTTTTGCACGTTTGTAAAGCAACAGTGACGTTTTCTTCACCATGCTCCCATTTTGGCATCACAGAAATCATCTTTCATGGGAATGATAGATACTACAATTGTCGGAGTACTTTTAAACAGCTTCCGTGAATTGAACACCCTCTCGTCGTACACCTCTGTTTGCTGTTGTAGTTGTCTCTTCCTTTTCATCGCTTCAGCTATAGCCCCGATAATGGATAAATATTTTGAAGAGCTTCTACCTCCTGGTTATCTCTGTTTATAAATCTCTATGAAAATTTCAGTACAAAAAGACTAAATGCAACATACTAGGCATGTTGCAAATAGACCGAAAAATGGAGTGGGAATGTTAGATTGAATGACTAGCGATTTACCATATGCAATCGTCGATTTTTGACTTTTTCCACGAATGCCGGAGAAACAACGGGCAAAGATGGCTAGATTTTATATCAAGACGATGTCATCACTTTTTTTTAAATAGTAGCTGTACGGACTATATTATTGTAGGATAAAAACATCCTTACAACTGCTACCTAGGAGATGATGAAATAAATTTGTCTGGAATCGCGGCTTTGTCGAATACAGGACAATCGAAGTTACTCCCTGACTCGGAAGACTTTTGATGAAGCTAGGGTACCCTAGGATGTAACTATTGAAGTGTATAGAGCTGAAGTACTCCTCCCATCTTACTTGAGAAGTAGACATTTTTCTCTGAATTAGAAAACTTCATGAATTGACAAGAAGAAATAAGCGCCCGAATTCAATCATACAAAGATGATAACATGAAGTTATTGCGAGTGCAGTTCGTGGAAGTAATGGAGTCTCCAGGTGTACTCATCATTTTAGTAGTGCACCAAAAGCATCTGGACTAGTGCCTTCATATCAGTGGCGATGGTATCTGAACTGTCTGCTTTCAACCAAAGACATAACTAATGATATGTACCCCGGTTCAATTGGATTTTCAAGGCGCCGGACAGACAGATATGTCGTTCTTTGCCTTTCGGACGCCGTGTGGGTTTCTATCCAATGACCGACTTTGTGTCTTTATTCGAATAGGAAAGATTAGAACCGACAGAGAAATGGATAAAAAATCACATAACTGTTTGTGAGAGGTGATGTTGCAGCTCTAGTAACTTAGTCTGTGGTTCTTCCGCTCACCAGCCCCATCATTATTGGCCCAATCGCTGAGTTTAGAGCATGGACAGATATCAGAGCAGTATTCTCTTACAAATAAATTCAATAAAGAGACCCTAATACCTACCTGTCCAGGCTATTAATGGAATATTTTGACACGCTCTTTCTATCGCGCTTTCTTAAATCTGGTGTTCCAATCTAGCCAGAACATTTACGCAAGAACCCCCTACTTTAGCGTACGTTACCGATCCACGTTACCCATCAAAGCTTTTTTTTTCAATTCAAGCTAACTGCTGCCAGACAGTATCCTTGATAAGAACAGCTGTTCAGGGTCACACGGAAAGCGACGTTGTACCCGTGATATCCGAAACGTATATGTGTCAATAGACTTGGAAACTGACGTCCCGGGACCAGATGAAAAAGACAGATATGTATCCGGAAAAATCTCTCCTCCCCATCACTAAACAAGTAATAAAATGCATCTATGATCACATAAGGTATAACAACGCGAAGAGCACCGATGACCTTATATTCTACCTCTGCAAATCGAGAATTGCGTTTTAGAGAGAGTCGTGACTAGTCTGAATTTCGAATCTATCAATTTTCGACTCTATCAATCCACTGGGAAGGCAAATTGATCAAGTAGTTCAGTGGGGACGCAGAGCGAACACTACAAATTCAAACGTCAATGATTACTAAAATGTCATCGCTCAATATCAAAGAGAGAATAAGATGTGATGGGATAGATCTAGTAGTCGTTTTAAGTTTTCACTATTGATGCCTAGATATATCTAGTACATGAAGATCATTCCTTAGCCGAGATCTAAGCGATTAGAAATTATTCGAATCGACATGAATCCTACTACAAACACACTTCACCAAAAATATAACTCGAGATAGAAAAAAATTAGATCAAGATTTTCAAATGTAGCCTCTTCATATCCCAGGCCAAGCCCAATAATACAATGAGACCCACCTCAGAGACAGTGTAATACTGAGGGAGTTTCAAGTTTCATTATCCGCCGGCATTCATAAAACTTGCCAAGGGGGTGTCAGTCCTCCGGCGATAGCCTACGGTCCCTACATCCAGTTCGATTGATCGTTCGCTCGTTTTTCGATCGTTCGCTCTTCATCGTGTCGTCCTCCACCAAATTGCATTTGACCTGCACAAGTACGAATACTTGCTGCCCTACAACCCAGGTATTCGTTCGATGGTTCTCCCGTTCATCGTTCGTTCGTCGTTCGTAATATCGTCCACCACCAGATTGCATTCGACCTGCACAAGTACGACTACCTGCTGCCCTTCAACCCAGATATTCGGTCGATCATTGGCAGTGTCGTCTTTCATCTTCATTCTCATCTCCTTCTCCTTCTCCTTCTTCTCTTCTATCCTGGGACTTGGAGAAAAAGAATTTGGCAGCGGGAAAATGAAGGTATTTATGGACCTCGGCCTGCGCTAGTGCTAGCTTGGTGATCAGAAAATTCCCCCTTAGTCTCGTTAAATGTTGACCAATAATCTTCGTGAAGCCTCCTTTACTGATTGAAATGAGGTTAGCCTTTTGCAAGAGCGAGTGATCCAACTATTTGATTCTTTACCTCCTCGAAATCTCTCACGTCTGTTCTTTTCTGAACCTGTATATCATTTTTCTGGTATATGAATGTGGCCTATTCCAGCGAGATTACGATGTGTATAGACAAACTCTGAATGCTCTAAATCATAGGATTGATCTTTCTATAACCCAGCATTCATTGCGTGATCACAATACCCAGAATATGTTTGATTGATACCTGTCTTTATGTTTTTGAGAACTCTCACATGCAAGTGGACCTAAAAATAAACCTGAGTATGATAAGTTTTGCAAAATTCCTTCCTTCCCTTTATAGATTTATACAATAACTAATCATCCACTTAACAAAATTCGTCATCCCAAAGACTCACCTCAATAGCATTTTCCGTTCCTTCCATTGCAACGATACGAAAATGATAATTTAACTTAAGGCATTTCTCACTATTGTTGTGTATATCTTACATTCATAAATCAACGGGTGATCTTCCTATGGGAGAATCATTCTTCCAAGCTGTATATTCCTTTCTCTAGGTACATTTTCTATCGACATTCTTCTAAATTTCAATCATGCATTTCAACAATAAAAGCTTTCTGGGAGCAGACCTACGCCCGAGATCATCCAAGAAATCGTTCCTAGTCAATAGCAGCCTTTCAACATTTCCCCAATCTATACGCTTATTCCATTTACATATGTATCATGTTCACTTTCTTTTTTTTCAATAAAAAATGATTCCATGACTGACAAATTCACCTGGAAGAAGAGATCGCTTGATAACAGATGGACATCAATAATTCAGATAGTTTTGAATTCATGATCTAAGAAGTATTGAGACTAGTTTATGGTCAAAAACGTTAGTACGTGAGGTGACTAACCGCCTTAGGGCTTGGTTCAAACGTATAGTTTGGAGTCTTTTCAGAATTTTGAGACTAATTTGCGGGGTTCGTCTATCGTAGGAGGAATTCTCCCATAAGGAGCACAGTCGTCAATAAATCGCTTACATCCAGTAGCGTTATGTAATAAGCGATGTCAGTTGAAATAAGCATGGAGTTATTATCTTTATATCCTAGTCCATTATTTGTAGAGATATTTCAGTAAAATGAATAGTTGGATACGTGATTACCAGACTCTGTATAGACCCAAAATGGATCGATCTACAAGATCACCCACATAAACGATAAATCCAAAGCTTCGAAGCATTTTGTTCCGTCTTTTGTCAATCGAAAAGAATGACCATTCACTTGACATGAAATACAGACATGGTATGTATTCTTCTGTGAGGCCAATGACTTCATCAAGATCGGCATGTGCTAACTAGCCAAGGCCCATTAGTGCTATTAATCGAACACTGAGCCTACACTGAGGAAGGTTTTCACTATCATGACCGAAAATTATTCCAGCTGACCTTATCAGGAGGACACAGCCACGTTATACTATTTCGAATACTTGACTATATCTAGTCTTATCTAACGAAGCAAAACTCAGTTGAAAAAGAGTCGCTCAAGTTATTAAAGACTCTTTCTCAAAAATTTGTATGGAGTTTACAGGTGAAATTGTGAAGTGATTGCTGAATCAGATCAAATAGATGTCGTCTCGTCTCCCTCAAAATGCCAAGGATGACTATTTCCCAAAATAGAAATATACCCCTGGTCATTGCGTGCTCTGAGACCTGCAACATTCATTGATATGATTCGTCGCGTGCACAAAAAATCTAGCCTTACCCGTTTCCGTTTTATTACCGTTGTCATTTCCCGACGTTCACAATACAAAATATCTAATTCCAGAAATCTCCCTTTGTACAACATATTTTATTCAAAACATGTTAACGCCATAGTAATAGCTATTAATCATGACTCTCTTTACTATTCAAACAACCGGCCGCGCTGTGCTGCGACGGCCATATTTTCCAAGCCATCGTAAACAAATAAACCTCACTTCAAAGAGACTCAACTCCAAGAACTCTACCCCTGTATCCCATTCGAATCCCTCCGCAGAGAGCTCTCAGAATGGCACTGCGATTCCTATTCCTGCGACTATCGCGAATGTGCCAATATGGCAACGGCTTGGTCCATTGACCCGATCATTTCAGGCATACGGTCGATCGCAACGGAAGCGTCCTTACACTACGCAATTCTGTAGTTCGTTGGTAATATATTTCCTAGGGGATCTATCGGCGCAAAGCATCTGCGGAGATGATTATGATTGGAAGCGTACATTGAGGGCACTGTTCATCAGCATGGGAAGCAGCATTCCGTCTTACAAATGGTTTGTCTCCTTGTTCAATCCCCTGCAATGAGGAAGGCACGAGGAAATTAGCTAACAATTCATAGGTTCATGTTTCTCTCCAACAACTTTAACTACTCCTCGAAAGCCATTTCCCTCGCTACGAAAGTCGGTATCAATCAAATGTTCTTTACTCCTGTATTCAATACATATTTCTTCGGCATGCAATCGTTGTTGTCGGGAGACAGTTTACCGGACGTCGTCGAGCGTGTGAAGAGGACTGTTCCAACCAGTATGATGAACAGTATTAAATTATGGCCCGCGGTCACAGCAATTAGTTTCGCATGGATTCCACAAGAACATAGAAGCATATTCGCCGGAGTAGTTGCGATTGGTTGGCAAACTTATTTAAGTTTCCTGAACAGACGAGTAGAGGGCGAGATGGCCGGAGGTATCGAGAATACACAGAAAGAATCTATCAAAACTCCCGCGTCGAAATTGCCAAAAGATATCGCAACCAGAAAGGAGTCCACCAAAGAGGCTCAGGAGCAGAAGGCTGAGGCTTGATCAGAATGCGTTTTCATTTATTGGGCGGTGTGGTTTATAGACATATATGCGCAAGGCATAGACATTATACCGGATTTTTGGGTCAGCCAGCCACCGGCGCAATGGGTATTGGGTAAAGGAACAAAAATAGAAGGCACGGCGTTCTTATAGACTTGACTTGGGGAGCATGTCCTCTTAGCGAGAGATTCTAGATTTTGGCTTAACATATACACGAGAATTAATAATTTCGTTTCTTTTGTATTGGCTTCTCTTGAAATTGTGTTAATTGCCAATTTTGTCTCCTTTACATGATCAAGTGCTTGGTGTTGTCGAACTGGAAAATATCTGTCGAGAGATACTCAGATACGTAGGTATGCCTCGAACCTCCAAGATTTTTACACTTTTGAAAACGTACAATGAATTGGTCAATTTCAGGATTCTTCAGGCAACACTTATCAATGACGTGAGCATGCTATTGAATGTGAGATGGATGCAAAAAAATTCATCTTAGTTTTGAGATAGTCTTAGAAAATTTGACTAAAATATCAACATTTGCGTTGGGAGAGGGATGATTTTGGGGGCAGATGAAGGGGGAGATAGATGTCAAGAATCAGATGTTTGTCATTGTCATAACGTCATGCACGAGATTGGGATAGAGAGATGTATTTGGGAACGCTCCCAGGTGAAAATTTTGTCATTTGAGTTCCAGTTTATTATGCAATTATCAACCAAGCTTCTAGTCTTTCTTGAATGAGAAAAAAGGTGCCCAAGGTACTCCCAGATTTGCTCCATATTCCTGGTGAAATATACACTCCTTCAATGCCATAAACTTGCAGGTAGATCAAGAGAGAAAGCTCTTGGAGAATATGAAAAGGACCTTGGATCAAATCAGGGTATGTTGATGGCATGCTTGCTTATGGATGACAGTTCGAAAGCTACCTCTCGCTATCCAGCATGTGCGTTCATGCTGGTGAAGGTATCAGGCGAAACAAAGTGACTGTCAGAGTTGTAGCTTTCAATTACGACTCGTTCTCGCTCTAAAAGTCATGTAAGCGAGGGCCGAGTAATGGCATGAATGAAGAATCGAGACATACTAATGGGAAAGCTTGAGCTATATGAATCTGGTAAGATGCCGAATAATCGACTTTCGGCTAAGTGGAGAGTAATGCAAAATCTTGCACGAAAAGCGAGCCTGCTTATAATGCTTATGCACAACTCCACTTGCGTCGTCAAAGAGCGCTCGAATACTCCGTCTCTCTTATCTCCACTTTTGTCTGCATAACATTAGCAATGAAAAGATACCCAAGCCATGGAACAATCTCACCTGAACGGACTCGCGAGAAACTGATCTTCACTTCTTTTCTATGGCTTGGGTTTGAGATATATCGAGCATGGCTCTGTGACATACAGGCATGTATCGCACAACCGTATTCAAATTATCTCAAAGCCAGGATATGGAAAAGATGCAAATATCAGCGACTTTAATAGATGTGTTCTTTTGGACCAAGAGATGAGGTAATCAGCTCTTGTTGGAGACTACTGTTTGGTGTGTTCATGACGACTCTTTGGAGTAATGAATTGTGTGAAGACTGTCCAGAGGGGTCTCACAGCGGAGACGTTGTTTGTTTGTCTAAAGGCCGATGTAAGTACTTGATGTCATCTGCTTGGACTTTTCCGCAGAAGTATGATAAATATAGTCTTGCCTTTCTTAAATTGAATAGAGGATGTGTTGAGAAGAGCATCGCTCATCTTTCGGATGATAGGGTGTGGCACATTCGCATGAATCCTTTCCCCTAACCTCGACCCAAACAATGATCGCTCGGGCAGAGTCTATCTTGTGCATGCTTTACATGTCTCTAGACGTCGCTCTAAAAGAGCATTGCAATCTTGTTAGTATCATTGACTTCATCCTCATCCACTTGGATAATTCGGTTTCTCGTGGGCTCGCACCTCAGCATCTGCATTATTCCCAAGTAGATCCGAGACTTTGATCCAAACTTTTTGATTTCTGTTTCAGCATTTGCCGTGGACCTAAGAGTCTCTCCTTCTTTTCATAGCTGGCCCGATTCGCTTCCCAGTATGCAATACGCTAATAACTTTCCACCGATTCATCTTCAGGCTCGATATTTCCAGACCGCGGAGAGAACGGTGACTCTTGGTTCTTTAAATTGATAGACGAGGCAATCGCTAGGTACGTCGTAGTAGATTTCAATGTCTTTTCAGCCAGCGGTTCATCGTCTTCGCTTATTTTGCATGCATTTCATAGAGTTATAGTAATGGTCTTCTCACAAGCACTCATTGTCCTTTTTGATGCTCGTAAACCACATGAGCCATGCTCCACTACCATTCATTTATCACGATAGATACTACCGAGTTGTTTTAGCCAGTTATTTCCAGTGTGACAATTTTAGAACCAGATTGATCGAGGGTGCTAATTTCAGTCTAGTATCAATCTTGTGGGAGAGATTGGTCTAATTGCTTTTCGTTTCCTGAAGTAAGATTTAAGCCCACGCCAGTGCTTTGTCTTCCTCCATAGAGTATATTCTTACTACCTTCCACTTATATCCATGATTTCCGTAGCTAGGTGTAGGTAATATTGGTATCACGATGAGGACGGCGAAGTCGATACAGTACTATGGTTCATATTGTTGTGATATTGACTAGGGGACCAGAGGCTGAGACTATGGAACCTATATGTTGCAGTGCCGTGGTAGCGCAGTTGAATGTTCCGAGTCACTTTCTCCCAAACGAGATGAGGTCATCTTGATTGGTTGTTGTATGGTTACAATAGTTCTGAATCAAACAACCCTCGAGCCTATCGGGAAACGTGTTGCCGAGCTTTAAGCGGCACGGGCTCTTCAAGACCTTAGCCTGGTAAATTGATGGCGAAAGATTTGAGTTGGCTATGTACAGATGCTTCTGCTTGTCGGATCCAGCTTTCTCTTATTCTGAAGCCGAGAGTCTTCACTTATTTATTGTAAATTGAGGATGATCCATGACCTCCGCCGAGCCGCCGGCACCTGCTTCAATATAGGCCTTCGCCCTGCATCTACATGGACTGTGCGATTGGATTTCTGAATTAGTTATAAATATCGACCATACTCCGGTCATCTCCGCATCTGATCAGGTACTTTTGAGATGACCAGTGTATCGAAAAAAACAGCAGATTCAGACAATTTTATGCTTCGTCATGTCACCCCGGTTTACTACTCATTGTTGAGTTTCTTTCATCTTCAAAAAAATCCGCTCCAAACCATAGACATCACTTGTCAATTTATGACTGGCGTTAAAGGTCCCTACCTCTGTCGAGTCGGATTAGATAGATGGCCAATGGAAGATCACAGCCAGCATCCTTTCCAAAGTAAACCCACAGAAGACTCCTCGGGCTGATAGGATCATATGACAGTCGACCAAGTAGAATAGCTAGGTTTGTATGCCGGGCTGGCGAGATGTGAAAAAGCCAGGTAATCGCACATGATTCGTTTCCAATTCTTTTTCTTCGGGAAGAAAACTGCTTCGGTAGTCTTCCGGGGGTACTTGGCGGATTCAGATGTAGGCTGTAATCTTGAGCATCTTTTGCTCTAACTCTGCTCTTAGTACGGAACGGCGAGATTTACAACGTTGCAAAATGTTGGCAAGATCGCAAATTGCTCTCATTTCCCTCCAAGCCAATGCTAGTTTGCCATGAATCCTACCCATTCAGAGATGTCAACACTAGCTTGGTCGATGGCTCAAATGAATTGTCATTCTTTTGGCATCACTCTGCTCTCAGAGCACCCGACAGGCAGGATTACCTCAAATTTCTTTTCACGACGGTAATTCTGGTACATTCATTACACGCCGTCCCTTACTGGGGATATTGTTGGAGATATTGAATGAGCACCTTGTACCCAGAATTACTGTTGATCCATCTCATAATGGAGATGGAGGCAATCTTCACGATAACAAATAGCCTTGGTAGTCTCAAATTGTCTTTCTCCTGGGAACTCCGCGTGCCAGACATCTCGATATATCGATGTCATTGTGTGGCTCGCGTTCTTCTAGGTGAGAAACCAGTTCATCGTATGATGAACATGCAGCAAACCCATAAATACAAAACCTGCGGCGAGGCAATGATTCCTATTGCTGCAATATTCTGGGGGTTTTCCTTTTCACGCCCTCGAGGATTAGGAGGATATGGTGGATTATGCCTGCTAGTCTTTTTGTATCAATCGACTTATTGCACTCCAAAATTGCGTCTGCAATACGTGTTCTCCACATCACACTCGACGCAGGTCCCGTCCGATGTGACACTCTATTTCGGGTCGAACATTGGTCTCCTGTTGGGAATTCTCCTATGATCATATCCCATTACAAAAATCTGAAATAATGAGCCTTCTAGACCACATGCCCCCTCAATCCAAATATATCAGAATCGACATCCATTCGCTCACAATTTTTCGCTCACGTACTTCCGGTATCAAATTGTTCATCTGCTGTAAATACTACAGACTTTCCAGACCAGGAAGATCTAACGTTATAGTACGTCTTCGACGAGACATCTCCTGGAAATCCATCCGGAACCTCTCTTTCTGGTGTAAATCACATCAAAAGCCCAAGATAGAACCGCATAGACAGCGCTAAAGCTCTGTTTGAGCAAGATGTTGGCCTCCTTGAACAGCAGGAACGATCTTCCAACCCTCCCACCTTGACCGTTTTTTCAAAGAAAATCCTGAACTTATGAGTGCTTGTCTGTATGAGTTTCCGTAGGGAATCAGTTCATCTACTACAGTGATACGCGTGTACGATCTTGGGAATTCTTTTCTGACATCCCCTGGCGTTGTACGAGACTGAGAAAGTAGGTTCAAGTATTCGGAATGGTGAAATTCTCTAACGACCTCGTCAACCAAGTTCCGCATGAGTTAGTGAATGGGTTGGCCGATGACCACATTCTACGGTACTACTACTGTAACTCTGCTTGGCCTTGCTCCTTTACGGGGTAGCATGCTTCGTCGATAAATTCTCGCGCCAATATAGCGGAAGATGAAGATCAAGGATCACATCCATGGTTTTGCACACCAAGAATTACTTGCTTTAATGCCCGTTTTCCTTCTGTTTTCCTTCCTGTACAGAAAAGTAGCTTCTGAGTTGGTGGATGTTCATCTGTGCTATTCGAATAGTCAACCGTTGCCTGTAAATATCCATTGAAGAGGAGATCTTGAATCCAATAGTCACAGCATAAAGCCTCGACGTAATCTGGAACCAACTGATGGCCTATCATCTATCTGAAGAGCGTCACCCCAAATAAGTTATGTTAGTCAGGGTCTTCGAAATCTGGATGACCGTCGACAAGCAAGGCCAGCAAAATATAGCGTACTCTTCATGGCTATTGAATGATACGTAAAAGAAGATGACACTCCATTGAGAAAACATCCTCATATGGTATTTAGCGGTCCTTTTTAGCGTCCAATCTCGTCCCAGGCAGACTCAGCCAATTGGATGTTGGTAATGCCCATCCAGATGACATTGCTGCTGCTTCTGAACGCAGTTAAGCGATATATGACATTCCCTTCTCATTTTTCTCATTGCTTTCCTCTAGAATACTTTGATTATACGCATTCAGTCACCGAAACTCTGCCTAATAACAGGTATCAAGGGCTGACACTCTTTCATGTTGAGTGTCTTGAATTTTGACATTACTTTTGCTTCTTTATGTACCGTGTCGGCGCTTAGTGTAAGATTGGACTTCTGTGCTAGCCAGCAAGTTCGACGGGGAGCTAAACTTCTTGACCGTTTTGATAGGATTAAGAAGATATAGTCAAGCTGAAAGGGGCAATAACGGCCAATTAGTGATTAAAAAGCCCTTAGAGGAAGTCATTGGTCTGTTTAGAACGCACGGTCCCTTCCAATAACAGAATCTTTGTAGTTAACCCCGAATGCGTGGGCTGTGACTCTGTAAGTGTGACCGTAGTAGGCTTGGTCGCAACCTTTATTTGATCGCTGTTACTAAGATAGCACTCAAAATTGTGTCTGATGGCGTGAATTAACTTTTGACGAATAGTGTGGAGATGTGCAGGGTACCAGTCGAAGGTTGCTAAAGACGTTGGAAGTGTGTAATGTGGAGTAGCCCGCTAATCTTCCACCATAATATATTCGAGAAGATCAATGGCGTCCTTCATCAGCTTGATGACTTAACCCGCTAGAGTATGCATCTCCCAGCTGCTCGAAATTCTTTCTTCACTCCAACTGCATCATTATCAGCGGCAAGAATCAAGACAGGTGTATGACTAGTGACTTACAGCTATGAACCTTCCTCTATGAAGATATTGAAGGTGTCGAAAGTCCGCCGGCAATTGTTGTGGCAAATCTTAGGTCTGCTAGGCGGTCGCGCGGCTTGATAGTTTGCAGAGGCTATCCCAAAACCACCTTGAGACTTCGGTAACGAGCCTTCATATTGAGCACGCCAGAGTTCTTAGGCAACCTCTATTAGATTCCCTTCAAAGTGGAAGAGATGTGGAACAAATATCAGTCTTTACTTGTTGGTAAGTGGTTTGAAGATGAGATTGAACCTAATAGCGTTGATCCTTTAAGCAATTGTAGCCCAAAGTTGGTATGTGACCGACAGCAGTGAATAATCCGATGCGAAACAATGACGAGAGAGGAAGATCAAATAAGAAACAAAACACCAACATAGCGTGAATTTTGGAACAATAGTGACACAAGACAAATAAGTAATTATGCCAACGTCAGCATCGCAATGTAGTGTTGAAAAAGGTGACCAGCACCAAAGTAAGAAGAGAAATTACGACCAGCGTGAAGAAGTAAAGACAGAAGAGTGTGTGAAGAATGTTAGAGAGTATATATCGAGATCTCTGCCGATTTGTCCTGCTCAAACTCACATGATGTTAACAACGAGATCCAGTGGAACGTTGGGCAACAAGCGGTGCGTTGCTTTCCGAGACAGATTTCGTTTGCATGTTCCAGCATACAAGCTCGTAGAAAGATATGCGCGGGAATACGTGAAATATGCATGATGTAGTGATGAAGTAGACTTGTTTGTACAGTGAACGCGAGCTGATAGACTAGTAGCAATATTTTTGGGTGTAATGATAAATTTTCTCTTAGGAAACTCGTAAAATCGTAATATCATATAAAACGCTACTAGGCTGGCTCTGGCTCCAACTGAATAAGAAAGCAAGGCTCAACACAGAGCCTCCAAAACCGTGCATGATTTCAAGCACCTCCAGTCTCAAAAAACGTGCGCTAATAAGGATACGCTCTGACTTCTTCCTCTTTCTCCAAATCAAGGCCCGCTTCGACTTGCTCCTTATGTTTCTTGTCCAAATACTCCAATAAAACCTCACCATACTTCTCCTTTCCCTTATACTTACTCACATCTTCACCCCAACTCCTCACAGCACTTGCTAGTCTTCCCGGTACATACGGTTCTTCGCATATCTCCGTAATTGGATGGAAGTATGTTCTGATAGTAAACACCACACCGCCGGATCTCGGTAGTCTCCTTAAAGACTGCCGTTCGGAGCGAAACCAATGATGCTCAATGGCTTTATTTTTCTCCGCAGTGTCCCAACTTACACTACCGGGCGCTCCATTTTCCGGACCGATGCTTGATGACCATGCAAGTTGATCGTCTACTTGAATGAAATAGTTGTTCTGAAACACCGGTTAATACATGCGGGTAGGCATAAATCGCGCAAGTAGAGGCTTACACGCTGCACGGGTCCATTGGGCTGAACTCTGCGAAAAAAGTTCATCATTCCTTTCTCTAATTTCGCTTGGTATCCTGGTACGTCGCCAGAAGTATGTATCTCGCTCAACGGCATGCCTAATTTATCCTCCAAACGCCAAAATCCCGCGAGCAAAATCGCGCCGGCAAGAAGATAGTACTGCCCATCTTCCTTCTCAAACATGATTGCCAGATCGTCTTGCGTGAATCGGGCTGCCATCTGCATTGGATCCTCTGCAAGTGGCCTTTCAACAATGTTGAATGATTCGTTAGTGAGAAGATTGTCCATGCCAACTGGTGTGCGTTTGTAAAGTGTGGGGTAACGTTCTGGGAGATACGCGCAAAGCTCCTCAAGCAGCTCAACGGCACCATCAAACGCTGAGGGATCGGTATAGCAAGATCTAGCGCCACGTTCGATGATACGTTTAGCTTTGTCATCATGGAATTTCATGTATTGGTTATCCAATTCTTTGAAACATTAGCCAGCTAGTCTATCATTTGAGGTATTATTTATGTACCTATCCATTCATTCCAATCCATGTTGCGTAAACCCATAGTAATGTGATATGTTCCATAGCGAAATGGACGGTATGGATTTGGCTTCGTTTGCTGCACATCCCAATTAGGGAAAGGAACTGCTGTTGGGCGTTTGAACTGCATGGGCTCCCATACTATCAAGAAGTCAGCTGCTATTCATCAAGCACTGCATCATACTAACCTCCTAAAGGTCTTTGTGCTTTACCGTTTTTGAAAGTCGGTTTCTCCAGGTCAGGTGTTCTCGGTCTGGTATATCTCGGTTTCTTGAACATCGTTGCAGCTCGTATTAGCAGCCATACTGCAAGGCAGACTAAGCCCGCACCATAAAGAAACATCTTGGGCTTGTCGATAACAACTCGAGCAGCTTCTGAGGTGCTGAGTCTCTCGCATGTAGATTTAGTCCATAGTTTGAAGCCATCCCAATTCGTCTCACCCATTTTCACAATGATTCAGTCTTGGAATTGAAAGCGAAGAGAATCTAGATGTGAATTTTTGAAGTGACTCGGAATGAAACATATTGATATCTCAATGAAATCATATATTTATGTATGTGTCGTGAATTGGGAATGAATGATAAGATCTGTCGTACGCAGAACCCCGCCAAATTTGTTCTTATCGCCAGGGATTTTTTTTCCGTTTCGGGTATGGGTTATCACTGTCAAACATCACGACGGCGTACGAACACCTCATCAGGCATAGAAAATAATCTTGATCTTGAATCACTTGATGATTATTGATCGAGATGATACGATTCTGATCATGAACTGGGGGGGGCTCTAGGTACAATCTTTATGATACCCGCAGTAAAGAACCACTTGGTCGTAATGAAGGTATTAGAACAATGCAAACCTGTGAAAATCGTTTAGTAGTTACCATTTAACCAATGAACTTGGAAATGAAGTGGACAAAACGCCCAAATTTGTAACTGCGAGCGTCTTCAATTGAAGTATCATCATATGGATTTTATTCAACGTCGAGAAAGACCAAAAGTTTAATGGGTCATAATTTTATTCTGAGCTACAATGATCATACATAGCCCCCTCATGAATTATCTACCACCTCCGTTCCCATTCTGCTGGCCCGGATGAGTCCATTGATTTCCTCCATTTTGGTTTGCCCCATTCTGCTGAGCGAAGAAGGCCGGATTTATGAATGCACCTGCTGGTAAGGGAGGAGGAGGCATACCCGCCCAAGGGTTCTGTGCTTGAGCAAAAGGTTGTTGGGGTTGTTGAGGCTGTTGGTATGGTTGCTGATATGGTTGCTGATAACCTTGCGGGTACATTGGCCATACTGGAGGTTGTTGAGATGGGTATTGTGGTGATGGTTGGGGTTGATTTTGATTGCCGTAAATATTCAAAGGTGGCGGAGGTGGAAAGTTAGGCTTTGGGGGTAATGAAGCTGATTGAGAGTTGAATGCCCCCGGACTTGGAGTAGAAGGTGGTAATGCATGGCTTGATTGCGATGGATTATTATGAGAATTGGCATTTCGATCATTATGTCCGCCACCTCTTCCTCGGCCTCTTCCCCAATCTCCTCTGCCTCTGTCTCCACGACCTCTTCCTCTGCCCCTACCACCATGATCGCCACGATGACTTGATCTGTTATAATGCGAACCCTCTTGAGGAGCTTCACTACCACTTGCCCCACCAGTAAATCCAACTGGTCTAGTAAGAGTTTTATAAGGACCATCCTCGGCTTCGTCGTAGTTTAACACAGCGCTGTTGTTACCAGAAGTATATGGTTTTTGCGAAGCATGCCCACCACGTGAGTTGCTGCCATTCTGCTGACTCTTAACACCTCTCTTCTCTGCCCGCTTTTGCTTTATCATTCGCTTATGCTCAGCCTCCTTTTCATCATCAGAGAATTCCATTTCCTCGTCGCCGACTTCTTCGTCGTACAAGTTTGAAGCATCTGTACCTTTGTATGCTTTCAAAGCTTGTGTAAAGACGTACGTTGAATGCTGTTCAGAGTAATACACCGTAGTTCCGACAGATAGTCCTGCTTCGGCAATCGCAGCTGCGTTTGTGAATCTTACACAATACAATGGTTGTTCCACTCTGCCCAACGTTTCCGACACTACACCTATAACGCTGCGATCCTCTAAGCATAGCACAGATTCTTCTCTCAATACTTGATATTCTCCACTTGTGAAAGCTTTAATGAGAATGATATTATCCACGACTCCTTCCACAGCTCCCAATTTTGTGATAGGCATTTCAGGCGTTATTGTGACATCTGGTTTAGGTATCACCTCTTCTGGAACTTCATTCTTCGTACGTAGGTGGCCCCCGGTGCGCTTTTCTCCACGTGCCATTCCCTCATCATCTGAGCCCCCATCGTTTTCCGTCATTAAGATTCTTGCTTGTTCTTCTGGACTCAATAATTTGTAGGCATTTTCTCCATCCTCCTCCTCGCTGTCGTCCTCAGATGAACTATCACTTGAGGAATCTGACGAAGACTCATATGGAGATGAGTCAACCTCCCATTCTGGGTGTTCCTCTTCTGTCGCTGGTGCTGCGGATGCATTGTTCGTTGCAACGTCCGCAGTCACAGTCGCAGGTTGTAACAGGCCTCCTAGCATCGCCTCTAAAGCATGGGTCAAATCCGGTTGATTGGCGTGGCTCTCCGATGCTTGAACATCGATAGTACTAGGTTGAGGTCCTAATGATTCTTCCAATGGCATATCTTTCCCTTGTTCAGCATGAATGTCTGTGGCCGATTGTGATGGCGCAATGTCCATCGCGTCGTTGTCGGCATCTTGCGTGTTCATTATGGCTTGTTCTAGAGGCGCTTGTTCAATCTCCGAATTATTTTGATCTTTTGTTTGCTCGATGCCGACTCCCGTCTCCTGTAAAATTTCACTTTTGACTTCTGAGAGGTTTTCTGGAGTCGCATCAATGGTCACAGCAGTCGCAGATTCTTGAAGTAGAGGTTCGGCATCCGCCATTTTGAAATCTTCTGGAGGTTGAGTATGACTGCTTTCTGGCAATTTCTCTTGTGATGTGGCAGGTTCCTCTAAAGGATTCTCTTCGAGGTCGTTCTCCGCTGTTGGGGTTGGATTCTCAGACTTTGGCGCATTTCCAAGTCGTCCCAGCCCGGGTATATTGGAGAGACTGGATGAAAATGAGGCAGGTTCTTCACTCTCCCCTTTGAGATTGGACTTCTCATCTTGCGGAGGAATTGACGATATGAAGTCAGAGTTACTCATGCTTCCAGTTGAAATCGAAAACGATATGTGAGAGGTTTGGTGACGGTGTATTCCACTCGAGTGGTTTTCGTGGTAGACTTTATCAATTGACTCGAATTTAAATATGTGATACTAGTGCCAATAGAATATTACAAGAGTATAATATGAATATGGGTATTCAAAAGAAAATTTAACAAAAATATGCTGCAATGTAATACTTCAATGTGGTACGAATTATTGACCAGAAAGTTTTTGAACTTCAAAATTTCCAAATATTTCCCGACGCTAATCATCTAATCTTAGCGCAGGGCGATAAGCTTTTATAGATTCTTATCGGTATGCATAATTCAAGCTCTCCATTTTATGTAAGCTTTATGTAAGTACACTAGAACACGATATCATCGTTAAAGTCTGCTGCATTGAATTGATTTTTGGAAATCGATTAGGAAAAGCAAGTCAATTGCAACAATGGCCCCTCCGCAGCCAGTGAAATTGGGCTCATCTAAAGGAGCAGAATCTTCTACAGCTTCACATTCAAAAAAGAGAAAGTCAGTATTTCGGAAAAGTTGAGTATGAAATATTCTAACCAAGTTTCAATAGACCTGCCACTCCATTCGCAGTTCAACCTATCAGCGCATTTTATGTCTTTCTGGGAGCAAATATATTGGCAGCGCTGTATGCTCCTATACAGGATTGTGACGAGACCTTTAATTACTGGGAGCCCACACATTATCTCAGTCATAGATATGGATTACAAACTTGGGAATATTCTCCGGAATTTGCGATTCGAAGTTGGCTCTATGTCACTATCCATGCCCTGATGGGGAATTTCAGAAGGCTACTCCCATTCCCCACGAAGGTATAGAGAAATTCAATCCATAGACGGTTAACATCCTAATGGGGGTATAGGTTGGCGAATTCTATTTCATTCGATATTGTCTCGCATTCATATGCGCTCTGTGCCAGACGCAAATGTTTCGAGTCGTTAACGGAACCTTAAACCCGCGAGTCGCCATGTTCTTCATGATGGCCAATATCTTCAGCCCTGGATTCTTTCATGCCTCGGCCTCCTTTTTGCCATCGAGCTTCGCTATGTATACAACTATGCTTGGAATGGCCGCTTTCATGAACTGGAGAGGGGGCTTGAAGACTGCGCAGGGTATCTTTTGGTTCGCTGTCGGTGGAATTCTCGGCTGGCCATTCTCCATGGCTTTGTCTGCCCCTTTCTTAATTGAAGAGGTAATTTTCGCTAGCTTGAGCGATAAAGATGCCGTCGTCGATACCGTAATGCGGTTCGTCAGGGGGGTTGTTGGAGGATTGATTGTTTTAGTAAGCTTTCCCCAAGCCTCCTTTCCTTCAATCGCTAAAGTTGTACCAAGTTCTTCGAATTTGTCGTTTCTGGCTTTTTCTATCGAAAGTTAGTGATTGTCCCTCTGAACATTGTTCTTTATAATATCTTCAGTGGCGAGGGAAGAGGTCCTGAGATCTATGGTACTGAGCCATGGCATTTTTACATTCGTAATCTGATTCTCAACTTCAATATCTGGTTTGTGCTTGCAATTTCAGCTCTCCCGCTTTTCATACTTCAGAAACTATTTGGGTCACGAGAAGGCGGCACCACAACAGCCCTTCGTAGCGTTGTTTTCATGGCACCATTTTACATTTGGCTTGCAATATTCAGCTTCCAGCCACATAAGGAAGAACGATTCATGTATCCAGCCTACCCATGCCTTGCACTGAATGCGGCCATGTCACTTCACATCCTCTTGGCGGCTTTGGGTCATTCGGATCCTAAAACTTTAGTCGGTAAGATTCCAGCTAAATTGAAGCTATTGTTTGTGAGCTTCTTCATCATCGGATCTGTGGATATTGGCATAGCAAGAATTTATGGGATCTATACAGCGTACTCGGCCCCCTTGAAAATATATAGTCCTCTCCAAAATGGTACGCTTGGGGCACGAGGGGATTCCGTCTGCTTTGCCAAAGAGTGGTACAGATTTCCCAGCTCTTATCATTTGCCAAACGGCATGAAAGCAAAATTTTTAAAGAACGAATTCGATGGTCTCCTCCCCGGTGAGTTTTCCGAAGCTAGTACGGGATTTGGAATCTGGCCCACATGGCTCATCCCGTCGGGTATGAATGACCGAAACATCGAAGACATGAGCAAATATGTAAGTAAATCTCTTCGCAAACACCCTTCCTCGCAAGTTTTAAAAGAAACTAATATTACATTCAGGTTGACCTCAAGTCCTGTAACTTTCTGGTCGATACCTACTATCCTGGCTCTGTGGCCTCCGAGCTTGAGCCTCACTACATCACGGACTCCGAGAACTGGGAGCCCGTAAAATGTGAACCATTCCTCGATGCATCTAAAACTCACATCCTGGCACGAACCATATGGTTACCAGATTTACCGTTTATTCCAGAGAGATTCCGCAGAAACTGGGGAAGTCACTGCTTATTAAAACGTGCACCAAAGAAGGCAGTTGCTAGCTCTGTATAAAATTTCTTGTATATCAAAAGTTTGTGTTTTGGATTTCAATTTGGTGTCCATGTATTTACAATATCCTATCAAGGTATGTACAATCGCAATAAGAGCATAGGTTTCATAGACATCTCCTTCCTAGTTCCTTGCTTGTGCGTCATCAATCTCCTAATCAACAGTTGCTCCATTGAAATAATGAATCGTCTCATCTACACATCCCGTTGGCGTCAAATACGCATAATTTCCCAAATTGATCCACAACTCCTGAGCGCCACAAACCAACCACGCACTTAAGTTCGGCCTACTAATGCTAGCTACACTCCACGTTACCGCATCTCCACTAAATGCAAACGTGCCAAACGTATTTTGGGTGGTATTGAATGTCACGGATAATTTAACAGCAGATGAATTCGCGGGTGGTTGGACATTTGCATAGAGGAACGTATTCGGAGCGATTAACTCAACTAGCTGTCCAGATACGATTTGATACTGGCCGGCGGTGGACCTGTCGGCTAGGACAGCAGTGCCGGGCTTGGCAGTTGGGGAAGCTTGGAGGTAAGAACTACAAGGTAACGATGAATTAGACTTTGTCCCCCAGATGATGTTGTTTTATTTTCCTATCCGTGTCCGGAATTGAGATGATCTCTGGAAACAATGCTTTCAAGCCTATTTCTAAGTTATAAAAGTGGGAATACTGACTGAAAGTTTGGGGTTTCAACGGCACGAATCCAATAGTAGCCACTTTGGAGAGTTACTCCCGGGTACGAGGCTACACCAGTGGTTGTAGTTGTGGAAAGTGTGGTTGTTGTTGAACGTGTGGTAGTTGGTGTGCCGGAAGTGGTTGTAGCCGGTGTTGTCGCAATCGTTGTTGATGATGATGATGCGGTGCCAGGAAGGCATTGGGAATAGTCTTCTCAGTATGGTGGTCAGTAGGTATAATTCGGGCGGAAAGGTAGTGTATTACATGGACTGATGGCATGGTTAGTGAATGCCGGGAAGCGAGATGGTTCAATTGAAGAATTCATGACGGGTATGACAAGTGAGAAGCAGGTACAATCTTACTTGGAATAAGTACACACATAACCCGATGCACAAGTCGTTGCACCGGTCCAGCCTGTCCCTCCACCTGCCGTCCGGAATGTATTAGCAATGTCTAGAAGATCCGTCCTCCTTTCACGACTCTTACTTACACTGGCCCCACGCAGCTTGCTGTGCATATACATTTTGAATTCCTGCAATTATGAGCAGAGTTGCTCTTAACTGATTGTTCAAAAACATAATGATTAAAAAGCAATTTTTCTTTTTTGATTTCTATGAAATGAACACAGAAAAAGCGATAGAAAAACGGAGTCTTATATTCAGAAATTTTATAGTAGTATCTTTCTCGGACCGACAAACCCGTAGAGGCAGAATGTATATAAATTGGATTCTTGGTCTCATGACCTGTGATCTCTAGGGAGCTATAAATTTGAAACGGATATTGACAAGGTAAAAGAACAAAAAGATTGTTCCACATAATTTGATGGTCTTGAATTATACTTTATTTATTTTTCATACTTGAGATCAGCATTGCTGGTTCTTCGCTTGCACATTAAAGCAGCATCTCAGATTATATTCACGTTCCACATTCATCAGGCACAATCGCTAATGTGGAACGAGGTAGGTGCGACTCTAAGTCTATACAATGTCGAAATTATAGCTCTGGTTGTGATTCAATTCTCTTCATTACAGTTAAGAATATTCTCAAACCCCCACTTTCCACGAATGTGACTCTCTACAGTATAAATTCAACATGATTAGTTTTCCAAAGTACTATGTAGTCATAGGTGCCAGTCCAGGTATCGGGCACGAATTTGCACGGCAGTTACTCTTGGCACATCCCCAGAAAATCGTCTTCGCAACTTATAGATCTTTTGAAACGCCACAGGCCTTGTACGATCTCGTCAAGGCACTTAAGGATCCGTCTAAATTACGGATATTGAAGTGTGACTTTACAAGTGAGCAGACTCTCAAGGATCTCTGTAAAATACCTCAGTTGATGGGGCAGATTATCGAAGCTGTAGTCATTAATGATGGAGACATGGATTGGGGTACAGTGATTGAAGGGTGATTCGTCGCCGTGAAGAATAGCGTTTTTTATTTAGGAGCTTGTTGGTGCCGCCACCTACTAGTAAGAGGGATCGAGAAGGCTTCCGCTGGGTCTGCTTCACGGTATCAGTTTGATACTTTCTATACGATTACACAGCGAGCTCGTAGCTTGGTAGATACGCTTTGGACCAAAAAAATCGTGATTTACTTTTCATTTCTGCATTGTGCTGATGAGCGTGTAATGCTGACGATCATTCCTTCTTTTCAATAGAACCTCTAAATCTTACTACCATCACTTCCAAAATAATACTCTTGGGCCACTACTTACCGCCAAATATCTTCTTCTCATACCTAGTGTTCAAATCTCCAACATTGCATTTAATTCCGACAGTTATGAATCCTCTAGTATTCGATATTGCATATGGGGCCTGGCCGCATATTCTGCCTCTAAAGCCGCGCTTAATATGGGCTTACGTGTATATTACTTTCCACTTAACAAGCAATCTTTTCCCATCACTTTACAAACCGGGGTCATGTCTATGCTTCTCACATATTCTTTCTCATAGCATCTAGCCGTCAAAGTACACAGAGATTTGGGTTCCGAAGCTCCGGTGATATTGGCTCTTCATACAGCTGAAACGGGCGCTGATTTGGGACCCAATACCGCGGAGTTGACGGAGGCGCAAATAGGTGTGAGAGGATGTTTGAAGATTATAAGGGAGAAGGGAAAGTATGGGATTGGTGAGGGTGGGAAATCGTCTGCCTGGGCGATGGGAGTGATAGAAGATCCGGAAGCAGCGACCTTGTGGACTTGGAATGTGCTAAGACACCTTTGGTGAGCTGCTTCTGGGGGTTGTTCATGGGAAGAGTGGAAATGTACTGGATGGGGTGTATTTTTTATTGAGACGACCGTCAATTATATTACATCGGGATGGATCATGAAATAGTTAAGATAGGGTGCATGGGTTGTACGGGTTGGAGTTGAGCAATTAGGATGGAATGTGTAAGATCTTCTAGACCAATAAATATCACACGAAGCCATGGTTCCAATGTGCAGGTGATGAGCTACCCTTGGTGTATCATGGTGACTTTTGACACTGCACAGCACTCCCCAAATCCGTTACGACTGATCCTAGAATTGCATTATACCCTAACTTCCATAAACCATCAACAACCACAAGTCTTAGGCATTCCCCCAAATTTCTCATCCAAATCTTCAACAAAATCATTCAAAATCTTCTCAATCCACTTATTCATCAACACCCTATCATCAACCACCACCCTCTCCCTCTCATTCGCCAAATCAAACTCAAACCCGCCGGCCAGATTATTCGATACCATATGCAAGAACCCAAACCTCACACCCCTTTCCCTCGCCGCCACAGCCATATGACCAATCTCCGGATCCACCCAACAAAACTCCCTCCTCACCTTTTCAAACCACGCATGATCTTCATCCAGCACCGACGCCGACGTATAATGCACTCCTCTGGCCACCTCCCCCAGAATCTCCTCACCGATCGGATTTTCCCACTCGACAAACTCCCCATTAACGAAACTTTTCGAGCCCGTCGCCAACGTCCTATTAGGCGTATGTTCCCGCGCCAACGCGCCCAGTTTCCCAACGTAGATGACGCGTTGCAAAGAAACCCCACAGATTTCCCTCAAGCATCTCACGAGATCCCCCGCCAAATCCCCCCAAAAACTCGCTCGACATTTCAATATCGTGACTGTGAATCCATTCGTCTTCGTAACCGTCTGCCACGAAAACAACTCATCCGCATCTTCTTCATCATTCCAGGGTTCTGTTGATCTCAATATCTCTCTGGGAATCGATCCTACAAGTACCAGATTTGTGTTTTCCCCCGCTAAACCCCTCAGATTCGAGTTCATGAATTCTTCATACCCTGCGTTTTCCTGGGGTAGTTTAATTTTTACGATTCCCGGATCTTTTCCCTCGATTGCTAGATGTGTCGCTACGATGTTGGCATAATGTTTTACGTAATCTCTCCCTGGAAAACAATTGATGCGCAGTTTTCCCTCTCCCAGGATCGTGGCGGTGGGTCGTTGATAGTTGAAGGCTTTATCGGTTTTTTCCCCGTTGTAGATGATGGCTGGAGCGGAACGGATGTGGTGGCCTACGACTTCTATTTCGGTCCAGGGTTGGAAAGGCACGAGGTGGTGCACCTTTATGTCGAGGTAGCGTTGTAGAGAGGGACCCATGGTGTGCAGCGCAAAGCTGGTTATTGTGGGGGTGGGCTCTTGCACTCGTACCGAGGACATGGTGCGTGGTGTAGAGTAGGCTGCGTATGGGATAGAAGGAAAGAAGAAAGGTGAAGAAATGATTAAAGAATGGTTGTGGAAAGTTTTGTGTTTATATATCTCCCATGCTTCACATTCCGTTTAGTGAATAATGATCTTCTGGATGCTGATAACTGTGATGCGCTGGAAGAGCCTTGCGTTTGCGCAGTCTCATCATGCTTGTAATCAATGTTGTACGAATCCATGTTGTTGAGCGATGTCAATGAGTCAGATGGATGAACCAATTTGCCACAAACGCAAACATGGTTCAAGAAATACAGCCTAGCTGTCGATGGTAGACCGGGAAGAGTATAACGATAGATCTAGCTATAGCCCATCATCAAATGAAGATTTATTTCCCGATTGACATCAAAGAAAGTCATTTCGTGCAAGCTTCGAATCGAAAAAAGAATAGATATTATCTGGTATCATGAATGGATCTGTACCATATATGATGTATGAAGTCATGGATATGATATAAATTGACCGCAATGCAACGCCACAAAGACGCAAAAAAGAACTATACAACACTTTTTTTCCCCCTCTTCTTCTGCATGCGAGCCTTTTCGGTCGCTTCTACAACCTTCTGTAACCTCCATTCACATCCTTCGGCAAAATCGCAACTCCTGCATTTGAATGCTTCATCCAACTGAACACCCTTTGCCTCTCTTTCTCCTTTCCACCATCGCAGTTCTTCCTCCAAGTATGAGCTCAGTTCTTCATTATCCATGGTGATAGTCTTGATTCCCACTATCTCTCCATCATCTCGCGATCGATATTCTGTTTTTAATACCCTTCCCAATGACCCGGCGCCATCGGGGAAGGTGATTTGAAATTCAGATATCATCACGGACCATAGTGCATTAAGATTGTTGTGAGCGAGGAGAACACTCATAGAATCTTGAGTAGAGCTTGGCGCTGAATCATCCTGCTCCTCAAGTGCGTCGTGGTATACCCCATCATCATCTTCATTCATGCTACCGACCTGAGCGATGAATGCATCTGAAAATGCCTTACTTGTATCTAACCTATAACGGGCTGCCAAAACGCCGAAATCGACTGAGTTTGTGGCAAGATTGCCAAGTAAGTGGTGGTATAACATAAGTTGTACTCGAGTAGGACGAAAAGCTGCGTCGTTTGGTAGCGTGCGAACACCCCTCGTCTTGACATCGCAAATATATACTTTATTCGACTGCTTCCTTATTTTTATCCGTGTCGCCTCTGAAATGGACGAACCTTCCATTCCTTTGAAAAAATCAGATATAGAAACTTGATCCGTAGGTGGTGATTTCTTTTTCTTCTTGCTCTTCTTCTGGCCCTTTTCCTCCGTCTTTCCCAGCAGCGATAGCTCCATTTCAACATCCGGACATATATAGCTCAACTCATCAATGATCCCGTTAACAACCAATCCATCAATAGTACCCCATATCTCCAGTTCCCTCGTTTGTCCCGTTTCTCGTAATGTTCGTAAACCTTGTATCACATTCCATATTCGTAAACCCCATGCGTCTTCTTTCGTTTGGATTTCAATCTGAACAGACCTGTGTACCTGATCTTCCAAGACTTTGTGTACAGCACTACCCTGCTTCATAGCGGGTGTTTGCTTCCTCCTCCCAAGTTTCGTCAATGTGTACCAGTATTGCAGCTCACACCATGCAGGAGACACAAGGTCTGTCACTGAAAGAGGTTTCTTCGGCGCAGTACGAAATCGTTCGAGGGGCGATCGTGTGTCTGGGAGGGCGGAGGTTGCAGACTCTGTGTGCTTTGCTGAGACTTCATTTACTTGTATTGCAGGAGCTGCGGCTGGCACATCTTCAGGTATTTGATTTTTCACTAAACCCTGCTGCGTAAGTCAGAGATATGAATTGGGCGACAAACAAATACACTCACAGTCTGGATAGTACTCGCGTGTCGAGACTGAAGCATTGATTTGATCAGCAACCCTCTCTGCATCACGAATAGCCTGGAGCAGAGGTGAGATCTGTTCTTTCCCAACGACTCGAGGGAGGCGAAGAGCACGCTCGGGCTCATGATACTCGATTTCAGTGACAATGGGATTGTCTTCGATCTCCGTTGGTTCGTTGGAGTGGACCGGCGATAACAATTTCTCTACTATCTCAACTTCTTCGGGCGAGAAATCGGAACCATAATCACTTTCACTATCTGCGGATTTGGGAGACAGGCCCGTCATTTCTACGGCAGAACCAGCCATGCCGATATATATACTTAGTGCGATACATCAGTGTATTCTGGTAGTTTGGGACAATCCATGACACGTTCACGGTTGTTGCCACTCAATTGACGCGATTGGAGCGTAATCACGTGCAGCTTCTTTGTGGGATAATTCGCAATCAATCTCTTTAGA
The DNA here is from genome assembly GCA_004786225.1 of Botryotinia narcissicola. Lineage (NCBI taxonomy): Eukaryota > Fungi > Ascomycota > Leotiomycetes > Helotiales > Sclerotiniaceae > Botryotinia > Botryotinia narcissicola. The sequence continues at coordinate 65,346 of PQXJ01000004.1, forward strand.
ATTGATTACACTCATGAATGTCAATATCTGGAAGACTGTATCAACTTGGGAATTCTTGAATGTTGTTACAGTCTTAAGTGTTTTGAATAGATATTCAGACAGTTGCCATTATTTAAAATCTACAACGATGCTTCAGTAGCAACTGTGTCGCTCCAGGGCTTTTCTTGAAGCCTAGGTACTGAGTGTTACCAGCCTTTTAAGTTCTGACTCTAGTGAATCAGCATTTCCCTCCTCCCATGCCACAGAAACACAGCCTTCCGCCAAAAGAAGCATTAAGTATTCGTCACTCCAATATATTCCTGTCATTAGTTATGACTCTGGAACGAATCACATCTTTCCAAAAGAGCAAAAGTGGCAGCCTGGTGAAAGATACCACGTTTCACATAATCGTATTCACGAGAGTGACTCGATGATCCACTCATTCAATTGAACATGTACCTGGTATAGGCATCACAAATTATATATCAGTAGCTTTCGTCCTTCTTGCAGTGATCAGATTATACGTCTATCGCGACTACAGGATCCATCTATCTTGCCTGCTCACCACATCATGGAGAAGCACCATATTCTTCCGTCTTCTCAGACGGAATCTGGTACTACCAAACTCAATCTTCTAGATTTACCGCAAGAAATCCAATTATTGATAACTTCCCATCTGATATATCCAGATGCCCTCTCCCTAAAACACACCAATCGACACTTCTACTCTTTTGTATATACCGGTTTACATTTGAAGATAGAGTGGCTGATTCAGAGACGGCGGCTACACTTGGATTGTCCGAGTGACAGTAAATGTGAATTGGGCAGTGATGTTAGATTTTGTCGAGGCAGTGTTGCGTGAGTCTTACCACAGCTTTTGTGGTCTAAAGATGTGAAAACTAATAATACCCACAGCTTGTTGATGAAGAGGAGAAGAGAACATCAAGAATGTGATAGTAAGCCAGGAGGGAGGGGATGCCTGGTACTAGGGAAAAATATTTGCGTCGACAAGAAAGAAAGCAATCATGTCAAAGTAGTCTGGAGATACCTTAAATCGGGGATTCCTCTATGGTTAGTAGTGGTAACAGTTGCTTTGCTGGCCATTGTCATAGCTCCGACGAAAATATCGCCTATCACTGGAAACCATTGATATAAAAAGGGGGGTTGTCATTAAGATGTATACTGGGACCTTCGGAACAAATCCATCTTGTAATAATGTTTAATAAAGAAGACGGGTGGGATTAATGATGAGGAAATGATTCGCAATTTCTCCTATCTTATTATCTACTGAGCTATTAAATGGCGCACCACTTTCATTCTCGTGAACCCCCTAAATGCCTCGTAACTCATTCCGACAGATATGAGAGTATAGTTGCTTGAGGTCGCATCAAGCTCACGTTCACCAACGCACTTCATCAATTGGAACAATGATTTTCTGCGCATCCATCAAGACCATTCATAGCCCATGACCCCCATTAATCGAAACATTCTCGTACCTTTCGAAATCCTAGAGGTTGAAGTTCTAAGACTAGATATACAGATAAATATACAATATTTCGCGCCGTCTAGAACATCCCCCAAACACTCCTCGACTCCCGACCAATCACTTCCGCCACCATGTTTCGGATCATCGCCAAGAAGTTGTACAGGCGGTAGTGTAGCTAAAAAGAGCATCAGGGGTACAGCCTTACGCCTCAGCACACTATCTAAGTAGTATCAAGCCGTCCCATCTTCACCAATTCTCTATCTCATCTCCTAAATTGTGCAGATGCGATAAGTTTCGGATAATAATTGCGATCCTGTCATACGAATTTCGTCGCTCGTCGTCCAAATTCTCCTATCAGAAGGTAACGCTCACGGTAATATGAAATCAACAGCGTGTACATGATTCACTGGAAATGGGTGTAATGTTTGTGATCCGTTTGTATTACAGAAATAGGATTATCTTGGCAAATGACATATCAGATTTTGGAGAATCATTCTCGTAGGGAATTGCTATAATTTTCTTACATCTCACCTCTCTTGATTAGCTTCCCTTTTGCCTTTTCATTTCTATCTTCTTTGACAGAGACAAGTTGTCGCTACTTCCTTTCTTCACACTCACATTCGTTTTATCCCACCTTTACATTGATCGGGTTGGATACCTGATCGTACGTTCCTTCAATAGAACCCACGCTCCTTAAATAAACAATTCTTGACACTCTTTTGGCTTTGAAAGCCACCCACTATCGTGTGAACCGACTTGATTACTACCACTTTTGACTCCAGAAACCACCGCGACGAGCCAAAGTCAAGATGCTGTTCAAATCAACCAAAACAATTGGTCTCGCTTTCCTGGGATCGCTCTTCTCGCCCGCAAGCACCACATTCGTCATTCAATGCTACAGTCGTCTCGTCGATGAGCGTGTTGACCCAGTAGTCAGTCCCGGAATTCTGCCTGCATCTCATGTGCATGCGATTGCTGGTGGTAGTGGTTTCAGCGCCAATATGACATATGCTGATGCTCGTGCTGCCAAATGTGGGACTTGCAATGTGAAGGAAGATCTGTCAAATTATTGGACCCCGAAGCTTTACTACAAGGCTCAGAATGGTAGTTTCATTTCTGTACCTATTAATGGAGATGACGGTTATGGGAATCTTGGAGGAATGGCTATTTATTATCTGTGAGTCTTGGACACGCTGAAGTCATGACGCGCCGTCATGTCGCACGTTTTCTAACGTTTCCCAAGTCAACGTCCAGGTCCAGATAATGATCCACTTGTTCCATTCCCTGAGAATTTTCGTATGCTAGCAGGAGACACAAACCGACGAAGCTACAATGACTCTTCTTTCGCAGACCGTGCTGTTAGTTTTCGATGCACGGGAACTGATCTTCAAACAAATGGATTCCCAAACATCAACTGTCCAGATGGTCTTCGACTTCAGGTCACAATGCCCAGTTGTTGGGATGGTGTAAATGTAACTTCAGCCGATTTCAAATCTCATATGTCGTATCCTGCGGATGGAGATTTTGACGGTGGTCGCTGCCCAGCTTCCCATCCTCATCATATGATGACTTTATTCTTCGAAGTTACATATCGTACTGATCTTTTCGCCAATGAGTGGTACGGCAATTCTCAGCCTTTTATCCTTGCTAATGGTGATACCACTGGTTACGGATTCCATGGTGACTTTGTAAGCATTTAGCGATTGCGTTCTCATGATAGTTAATGAAGCTAATGTCGGCCAAGGTCAATGGTTGGGATATTCTAACACTCACAAAAGGCATTAACAACTGCCTTGACGGTGAGCCCGACTGTCCAAACGAGACTTTTACCTTTTACGAACAATCTGACACCCAAGAATGCAAACTTGCTTCTCTGATCAACGAACCCGTGAGTGGTACGCTCTCCGCACTTCCTGGTTGCAATGCACCTTCTTCAGGCCCAGCGGAATACACACCGCCAGCTTGTCCTCAAGATGTAGCTTTAGCAAAGTCGCTGCAGACTCCGCCTTCCCGCTTCAACCCCGCCGCTTCCAAGGCTCCCTCGCTCCCAATCGGCATCGTCGATTTGAGTGCCTCCAAAGGCTGGACCTATCTCGGATGTGGAACCGATGACGCTGCAAGCAGAACCTTGAATGCCGATTGGGAAGGAAACAATACAATGACTATCGAAACCTGTGTGAATTTCTGTGCGTCCAAAGGTCACACATATGCAGGGATGGAATTCGGAAGTCAATGTTACTGCGACAATGTTCTATCTGCAGACCGCGCACCTGTTGCTGGTATGCTAGGTGATTGTATCATGCCATGCGCAGGAAACAGTGCCGAGAAATGCGGTGGTAATGCTGCAATTACACTCTATCAGAAGTGTGGTGCAAATGGATGCGCTGCCTCTAGTGTAGCAAAGCCTGTTTCTGCTCGATCGCAAAGTAAGAAGAGAAGTAGGGTTCTGAGGGGGCTGGGTGTCTAGATAAGATGCGAAATCATAACGATGTTGACGTCGAATATGCTTTCAATTCTACATACATGTGATACATGGAGGGAGTAGAGCCGACTTGCAATTCTCGTAGATAGTTTACATCTGTTCAAGGAACACACTTGCGATGACTTGTGAAATGGCATATACATACATATGAATTATGAGAAATGATACCTATATACATACATTTTCCCTTATATCACCCGAATACAAATTCTGGATCTTGTGTGATTACAGCAATCTCGACCAGATACATAAATTAAATAATTCATTATCATCACAGTCTTGGCATCTGTTCCTCTTAAGGGAAAAGTCACGAAATGAAATTCTATGAACAATACTGCGGAGGGTTGTGAGCGGAAGATAAGTGAGAGATATATCAATAGTGGGGTGAGAGCCGTGCTTGCGGAAATCAACTGCAATTCCAGGGTCTAGCGACATGGTTTCCCCAGCACATGTGGCGCCGCAGATGAGATGAAAATTGAGTTTGTAGATTCGTTTTTCGGAACCTTATTGAGTTTTTTGTCCGAAGTGTCTATTTGCTGCCGGTCTCCTCTTTTCAAGATCTATCACATAACAAACAAGCATGTTCGTTTTTGAGGTTCAATCCTCCTTCATTTTTCGCTTGTTCGGATACTGTCTTAGCCCGAGGTCTAACTATGGACCTCCCTAAATATTGAAATTTGACGATTCGAATCAAGGATCCAATCAAGATTTCCCAAGTACCAGGTATCCAATGCCTATTCCTTGCCCGTACTCATGTACATGGTGTATAATATATTGCGGCACAGCACCCCTTCTTGGATTTCATCCTCGGCCACCCGAAGGCGGATAAGAACTGGAAAAAGACTCAGAAAATTGATAACGGATCCACATATGAAAATCGAAATTGCATATCAAGGATTATCAATCACATTTAGTGCCGCACAGTTTATTCGTATCTTGAACGGCACGACACGAATTTTGGTTCTGGTTGGTTATGGTTTAGAATGAGGTACCTTGCTACATGGACCTGCTGTTCGTCTGATGATTACGCGGTTGGCTTCTGTGAAAGCCTGTGCCCGTTTTTTGTAGTGTGCACATCGTCATATTCATTTAAGACAGTGAATACCATTCCTTTACCCTTTGTATTCAACCAAAGTGGATGAGATGGCTATACCAATCATATCTAGTTGAGATCGGAGTCCACCTCCTGAATAGGCGGGTCTGCGGCTCATGATTTTCTGTATCCTGTATATCGATCTATTGTGTACAGGCCAAGAAGGAAATCTCTGAGCACGGGTCGCTCCACACTGCCAAATCTAGCAGTTATCGAGATTCCAGAGCTACGCTGGAAATTGGCCCACCTCTTCAGTATTTACTATTTTACCTTAAGGAAGCGCCACTTTGTGGTTCGTTATGGCTTTGGGATTTTCTATGCGTTCTTTCACACGTGTTTTTTGACTCTAGGCCTAAGTGCTTCATTTAGACTTAGCGTAAAAATGACGGACGCAATTGACCACTACTATCAGAACAGGGATGGACTGCCATCAAGATCTTTCAGTAGTGAGTCCGATTCATACAACAAAACCGCTCCCTTACCTCCACTATCAACAAATCCTGAAAGAGCCCGAACTCCAAGCTCAAGACGTGTTCCGATAACCCCCAATTCCGCCAAATCTACATCCGAGAGCCCACGTCGCATTACCTTTTCTAGAGATGCCGGAAGTAGCACCAAAGGCTCGACGGGAACAAGTCCCAGCAACAAAGGAAGTATAAGCAGCAGGAATGGTAGCAGTGGTGGGAATGGTATGGGACTGAGTAGTGCGGGAAACTTTGCAGATTTCTTTAGCTCTGAAGTATTTTATATCGTGCTTCATAATCCAACGACCGCGCATCGATTCTTGAAGTTTTGTCAAAGTCGTGCTTGTGCGGAAAATCTTGAATTTTTGCAAAAGGTATGCTAATAATGACTTTTTGCATGGAGTCTAGTGCTAAAGGTGCCAAACTAGATTGATGAGTATAATCGATTAATAGATGAAGCGACACGCCTTCTCTCCACGATTCACTCAACCTTTGTTTCGTCAGAGGCGCCAAAGCAAATCAACATATCTAATTCTCATGCTCGACGATTATCACATGATATCAAGAGCGCGACGAACAATATTCTTCCCGGCCTGGAAGACATCTTCAATGCGTCACAGGAGCAAATCGAAAAATTGCTAGCTAGCGATTTGTATCCACGTTTTGTAAAGCATCAGGTTACCGCTTCCGCTACTATGGCTTTGGCAAACGACAAGGAGAGATACCCAGGACTAGGCGACTGCTTTTGTTTGACTGATCCAAGGTATGTTCTTCTCAAAAAATACTGTTCATCTAGATGCCATACTGACCAAATTGAGGCGGGCCGATAACCCAATTGTATTTGCTTCAGACGGGTTCGTCTCTGTTACGGGATATTCCCGATCAGATATCATACCTCGAAACTGTCGCTTTCTCCAGGGATCATTCACTGATCGTCAAGCAACAAAGCGACTACGAACTTCCATTGACAATTGTGAAGAGACAGTTGAACTGCTTCTGAATTATCGCAAAAATGGTGATCCATTCTGGAATCTCCTCTACGTATCTCCCTTGCTTGATGGTAATGGAGATGTCAGATTCTTTCTCGGAGGACAAATAAACTGCAGTACGACGATTCACAGTCGTACCGATGTTCTTCGAATTTTGAGTCTGAACGATGAGGATACTGGGAGTTTTATAGAGGGAAGTAGTAAGGCCCCAAGTGTTCGAAGTAAGGAGTCCAACAGCCCCAGTAATTGTGGAAAAACCTCGTTCTTCAAGAGCTTCAAAAAATACAAGGCAAATGCTGTAGAAGTCCGGGATGAAGCTGGGATGGAAGGCGAACTGATTGATCGAATCGGAAAGCTACAATTCAAAACACAAGTTGAGGAATTCTATACGGCTTATTCAAAGGTGTGTTCCGAGATTTAAAGGCTGCTTGAAATTCACTGACATCAAAAAAAAGTACCTCGTCCTATCCTACCAACCACAATCACAGAATCTTATTGTCCAATACTTCTCTCCGGGTATAGTAGATATGCTTAATCTGAACCTTCCCAATGGCCTCGTGGCTCCTATTGTTGATAAAGACATCTTCAAAGTTCTCACAGAACACTCCCCGTCATCTGTGCCCCGCACTTTCAAAACCGCAGTCAAAGAAGGCATCAAAGCCGGGCGAGCAGTCTCAGTCGAAACGGCACTCTTGACCGGAATTGAAGAAATCAAGAAGTCACAGGGCATTTTTGGCGGTACATCGGCAAATAGAGAGAAAGGGTGGAAGAGGGCCGAGGAAAAATACATCTGTCATTTTACGCCTTGTAAAGATGAGATGGGCAGAGTTGGATGGGTCATTTTGACTGTAGCGCCTAAGCAGGAGAGATTTTGAGGGGCTTGTTTTGGCGTTGGACTGCGAGTACATGTAAAGATACCCCCTGGATTGGCATTTTTGTGTTTGGATATAGATCCCTAACAAATGATTTTGGCGATTGGAAGTAAATCATTGATTAATTAATCTTTCACGATTTTCCTCGGAGAAAAATCATAAAGTCTAGCGTTGTTATACTGGTTTCCGGTCTAAAGGATATCTGGCTTCTGAATGCCAATTTGTAAAACTACTAATGAATCTCCTGGACGCAATTAGGAACGTGGAATATTGCCCAATATTCATTGCATCCATAGTAAAGGAGGTGCCTCACGTCAAAAGTTCCTTCTCCACGATCTCGCACTTCTGAACTGAGAAGTCATACTTCATTCTACACAACTATCTCGTAACTGGGTCAACCAGTCTCACTCTGAACGAATTAACGGGCACACCAAAAATATGTTATCACTTCCGAAATTCATTTTTAAATCAATAATCGATATTTTTGATTTTTGATTGAAGCAGATTATTGGCAAGATGATACTCTATAACACACTTTTTATTTTATCTAATTTACTATATTATTTCAAATTATTATTGAATTTTGAATTAATAGTGTTTTGAAGAAAGTCTCGATTTTAGCAGCTTTAGTGTGCCCGTTTTTCCGTTGAGAGTGAGCCAGTTTAACCTATACACACCAATCAAGACTACACCACACCACCAGTTAAATTTCCAAATAGCCCGGAACACCTCGATGCCCAAATAAATCCCGATTGATTAATAAACAATTTAAGATTACACGGAAGCTCAAGGTACACGATAAAGAAAATCGCGGAGTGTCGTTTTGGAGATCATCCTCGCGAAAACAAGGGGGAGGGTGGTGTATGTTAGTTAAATCAGATTAGGCATTTATGGAATGGTTAGGATGGGATGAAGGGGTTGGGGAATGAATGGCATGCTACGGAGTCCGAATGCGGAGTTTGTGATCAGGATCAATCAATTGGATTATGACGTTGTTTGAACATTGCATTTTTTGTGATGATTTATTTTGAAGGTTCGTTCATTTTGTGATTATAAGAGTTGAATTCGTTGTTATGTATGTGGGAATTGTAGGGGCTGGGAGTGTGTGGTTGCATCCGTTTTTGCACAATGAAATATATTTTGCAGTATAACACCTTTTTAATATATCAATAAGGCGTCGTGACGGAGTGGTTAACGTGATTGACTAGAAATCAATTCCTTTCGGGGGCGCATGTTCGAATCATGCCGACGTCGATATCTTTAACTTTTTTGCACCCTTAAACTATTACTCCAATGAAAGTGATCAAGAGTCAATCATTCAGAATGCTTTTGATACTTTGGACTGTCTTTCGTGATTTTTGTTCTTTCATATTCTCCTCCGAACTTTTTGTTTGTATGTGGAGTTGCATGAGTGGATCTACTCCATTAAATAAAGGAGAAAAGTAAGCTTTGATTATTGTTCGGATCATCTTCCCATTCGCTTTCGTTTGGCCTACGAAACCTTTACCATATATATCTGAAGACCACGCAAAACCCATATGTTTGTTGCACGTAAGCTGCCTACATGTAATAGTCTATCGGTCCCTTGAATCTCTTACGAAACATTCGCGTTGAAATCTTTAAATAATCAATAGAAATATCTCTTCGATGAGTCTTCGCATGTCAGACTGCGTTTGTGGCCCCAATTACATGTTGTGAATAAAATGATGTTGTCGGCACAACGTATTACATACCACAACAAGAAACATGCTACTCCTTCGAATGCGAGTTACAGCTTTACGCCTCGAAAGCTGACCAATTAGACTTGGTTGGTTGCTCGGTTGTGGGTATCATGGTTGCGACCGGTCCAGTCATCAGGCAATTGTGCTCCCTGGTCCGCGGACATTCCGGTCTCCATCTTATGGAATTTCCCAGAGTGGAAGGGGGAGCTCCAATATGAAAGACATGTATATAAATGACTTTTAGCATTCATTCTGAAGTAAACATTCGTTCACATTCTCTACCATATTCTCAGTGCTCATTAAAATATCAACATGTCTCAAGAAATTTCGAAAAGAGTCGTCATCGTTGGCTGCGGCATTGCAGGTCCAGTGATTGCAATTCTACTCCAGAAGAAAGGATATACTCCGATTTTAGTGGAAAAAGTTAAAGTGTTGGGAGACGTGGGTGGATCTCTACTTCTACAGCCAAACGGGTATGTTCTACACATACAATATATTTCAAAATGAAGGCTAATCACGTCATAGTCTCAAAGTACTCAACTTGGTCGGTCTTGCTACAACAGTAACTGATCATGGGCCATGGGTAAAATACTCCTGGGATAAAACTCATACCGGTGAAGTTCTTGGGGGCGGCAATTTTCTCAAATCGTTGAAGGAAACATATGGTCAGCCGGCTTGTGGAACTAAAAGAAGCATGTTCAATCTGGCGCTTGAAAAGGCTATCACGGATGCAGGTATCGAGTTTCACTCGGGATGGAAACTGGCTAAGATTGAAGAGAGCGAAACGAGCGTAGTAGCGATTTCAGAAGCTGGTGAGAGGATTGAAGGGTCGTTTCTCATTGGTTGTGATGGTATTAAAGCTGCCTCGAGAGAGATATTGCTTAAACGTAAAGGGTATAATGAACCCGAAGCTACATATACGGGGCTAATTCAGGTTTGTTATAACCATCTACTTTCAGTAGTAATACTAACGTCACCCAGACAGGTGGACTTTCTCCCACGCCACCATCCCTTCAAAACACTCTTTTGAATGTCTTCGGTCCCTCCGCTCATATGATCCATTATCCGATCTCTCCGACCCACTCATCATGGGCATTTACACAACGACAAAGTGAGGAAGAAAAAGAAACGTGGGGTCTGTCAACATCCGAAGAGCTTGAGAATCGAAGAGCAGAGCTCCTAGGCCAATTCCAAGACTGGACTGAGCCAATTTCAGAACTGATTAAAGGTGCGGAAAGATTACTTAAATATGGAATCTTCGATCGACCAGGCTTGAAGGCCGAACAATGGTATGATGGAAGATGTGTCCTCATTGGTGATGCTGCACATCCCACAAGTCCCCATTTGGGTCAAGGTGCTAATCAAGCTATGTATGTTAATGCCATTCCCTTAAAATTTTAGTGAATTTTCTGATGTTTTGATAGGGAGGATTGCTACCATCTCCAACGGCTCATCCCCGACGCCGGCAGCGAGATCTCAACAGAAGCCTTAAAGGAGATTTTCGCCGAGTTTGCAGGAATTCGACAACCTAAAACAGCCTTATTAGTAGCGGGTGCTCGAGCACAAGGAGAACGAAGAGTCGTGACACCGGAAACTATGGAGGAGAGAAACGAGTACATGAGACAGATGTGGAAGAATCCTGAGATCTTTTATAAGACTTATGCTGAGATTCTGAAAGAGCCATTTGATGCGATGGCTTAAAAGATATGGATGATACCAGAGGACAGGAGCCAATGTAAACAGTCGAAACCACATTCGTGGCTATTGTGGTGAATTTAATAGATGTACACAAGGAGTCACAGAGACCCTATACTGTGCAAGTCCTCCCAAACTTTCGAAACAAATAATATATCGCTCCAAATCGCGCCTCCTCATCTCTACAAGGGACATTTCCCTGTCTGTAACATTTCGAGCATGAATATTGCTTTCGAGATGCCTTATCATATTGATTTTGGTGCAATATCAAACCCAAAAAGCCAATCGCATTCGTAGCAATGAATCTGGAGTCTCTCAACTTGGTGGTTATTAGCCCTTCCCGTCACAATCTCCAGCTCATCATTAGGATACATGCATCTCAGGTCGCGAGTCTTGATCCATAATTTTAGACTTTTGCTGATAAATCGCCAAATAGAGAGTATCCAGGGCGAATATCTGGGCGTATCCTGAGGGCATTGCTATCCGAAGTTGGTTCTCCTGTGAATTCACTTCCCGTGGATGGGGCTCGGGGTGCACAAAAACGTGGAGGTCAGGGCTAGGGCAATCTCCTACAATTGCCCACCGATGTTATTGGCATCAAATCAGAGATGGAAACGTTTATATGGTGAATTCCACCAATATGGTATAGATGCGGGGAGATATGACGTCGTCATGATCACGTGTTTCAACTAATATCTTGTCTTTCAATCCAACTTCTTGGAAAGTTTGTGCTTCTTATTCAAACACTTCAACTTCTATCCCTAAACACGAAGAAAAATAGATTCAAAATGATAAATGATAGGACGGGGAATTCAATAAATGGGCATGTTTTGTCGCGGCATACCATGTGTTGTAAAGCAAACTCGGTGTGCCATAGCTATGGTTATCATTGTTGTGTTGTTCAGCCTCACCATGATCTGGCAGATGTCGAAGTGCAAGAGATCTCGAGCCCATCTCCACTCTTCATGCAAATCATCTCAGATTCTGAGATGTATTGGCTCAGCTCGCTCAGCTGAAAGATCAAGGGAGATCTCGAATTGGCCAACAAGAGCACGGACTTCCCCACAGAGTCCGAACACTGTTCCCCCTATCATTGGCCGACTACTTTACTGAATCGGGCTCGATGTTTCTTCATACATAAAAGGTAGACGGAAGGATTTTTTGATACCTCTTAAACTCAAGTAACACCAAGCTCGAAAACAATAAACATGCCACCTCAAGCAACGGAACTCGGCAATGGAAGAACGTGGACGTTGGGTAACAAATTTGAGGCGAAGCTCACTCATCATGAGGGTGTCAAGGCATTGTGGGAGACAAAGTGGAAATTTCCCGTACATACTTCCCAAGGTTGGTATGATCACGGCAATAATGCTCACAGCGCATAGTGCACGAAGAGTGTATATCCTTTCCATGACGGAAAATACGAAGATTTTGAACCCATCTTTGAGCATCTAATTGCTGTGAGCCTTCCACACTCGTTTCCACTTTTCGATGACTGACAATTCTCAGAACAACATAAATGATGGATATGGTGATGCTTTCACTGAAGCCTTCTTTCCAATCGCCGAAAAGCTTACTGCTCAAGGAGATGAGTCAGTGGCTTCTGGTGATCAAGCTTCGGCATCAGAGCTCTATCTACGAGCCGCTTGCGTATATCGAATTGCAAGATTTCCATACATCGGCAAATTTCCGAAGATAAGTTCCCAAGTCAAGTGGAAAGCATGGGAAGCCCAAAAAGAGGTGTATATGAAAGCCGCCACAAAATGGGACTGCCCAGTAGAAGAGGTTTTGATTGAACATAAACATGCGAAAGAGCAAGATGAACTCTCGATACCAGTTTATGTGAGATACCCTCCAGTTACTAAGAATTCGAAAGTGCCCGTGGTTCTTCTCTTGACTGGACTCGATGGATACCGACCGGACAATACAGTTCGAAGCGATGAGTTTATCAGTCGCGGTTGGGCATGTGTCATTGCGGAGATCCCAGGGACGGCTGACTGCCCTTCTGATCCAAGTGACCCTTCAGCTCCCGATAGATTGTGGACAAGTATTTTGGAGTGGATGAAACTAGGAGACAAATTTGATATGAGCCACGTGATGGTATGGGGCCTCAGTGCTGGTGGATATTATGCCGTCAGACTGGCTCATACGCATAAAGATCAACTCAGAGGAGTTGTTGCACAAGGTGCTGCTGTTCATTACTTCTTTGGTAGAGATTGGCTTGAAAAGGCCGAAGGACATGAGTATCCTTTTCAGTAAGTTTTCTATTTTCAGGAGCCTGGAGAACCGCAATCTGACATCCCCTAGACTTGGTCCAGCTATGGCATTAAAGCACGGATATAACTCTATAGAAGAATTCAGGAACAACGTCCAAAAGAAATTCTCACTACTTGAGAGCGGAGTAATTGACAAGCCTTCGACAAGACTGTTGCTCATAAATGTAGGGTTCTGATTGCGTATATGTGACATACGTCATGACTGACAGCTCATCTGATAGGGTACTTTAGACGGTTTGATGCCGATCGAAGATTCGCAACTACTGTTTGAACATGGAACACCAAAAGAAGCTCGGTAAGTTGTAGATTCATCTATGAGATCGATGGCTGTTCGTTAACACTATTAGTTTCTTTCCTGGTGCCTTACACATGGGTTACCCAATGGCCAATTCGGCAGTGTATCCATGGATGGAGAGTGTGATGGAATAGAACAATTGAGGAAGTTATGCCGTGGAATAAAGTCGAAGAATGGACGCGAAGTAGCCACCACTATCTCAAAGACCCTTTGAGATCTGCTCGTCGATGGGCAAAAATGATGTTTTCTGCCGCGATTGAAGTATGTAACACATCACTATAGCAGCGCGTGTTACTCGAATACACAATTGAACCATATATGCTGTCTTCCCATTGTAACTCTAATTATTCAGAATTTATTGGTATGGCTCCGAAATTCCAACTTTTTGATCGATGTCGACCGTTGAAATTGCTGAAATTGCGCTCGAAGCACGCGCCACTCCACTAATGCTTTTGGTTACATGATCTCGTGATGTGCCTCACTTCCCACAAACATGGTCTCCACATTTCCGCACTCCGACACGTCCCTGATTAGACGTGTTGTAAACTGAACAAGTGCATAGATGCCAATACCAGATATCTTCGCTCTCTCCTATCGGTCAGACTTAGGCGAGTGAACATACTTCTTAAGTTGACTGTTTGTTTATAAATTGGTAGTGGAATATACATATACAAATAGCTAAGCTTCTTACCATCACTTTATTTGCTAGTTTCCAATTTCACAAATTTTTAGCATATTGATATACAAATAGTAATTTAGTATGAATCTTGCTGGGGAAACATCGACCTGGATATGAAAAGAGGATGGATTTACTGGGTGGCAGACAGAGCCTCCAAAGAAGCTGTGAATCTTTTAACACTATCAGGTTAATATTAAAGATCTGTTTCGTTTCTATCATATATGTTTAAATGAGTAAACATTCCATTACCTAAAACAGGCAAAAATCAACAATGATAGGTAAGAGCGATAAATTCAATAGCGTGAGGTGCTTGAGAAGAGGTACTGAAAATTATTTGTTTACTTAAATCGAGAGCGAGGTAGGAAGGGATCTCCTCTAAATCTTCTGTGTTCAGAGGTTCCTGTCATCATATGTATTTAATCTGCACAGGTAAAATCATGTTCAGATATTCTCAAATCGAGAAAAGCTACTAACTTAGCGACCTCGCTAAAATACACTATGGAGGATCTAATTGATATAAGGTCATTCACTATGATTCTCACAGTGTCAACCATATTGGTACTTTCGACATTACATTTGATAAGTTCAAGGGACACTCGTAAGAGTTGTACCAGGCAGGCTTAAGATTGGTATGAATTTGAATACGCTCACGCGTCTTGGTACTAGATTTCCAAGCCTATGCCCTGTTTCTTTTTTATCCATTGAACATCCTCAAGACTTCTTCAGGTATACTCTTTAACAACTCTAATATTTCTTCCGACAAGATATTGAAGGTTGAGCGCTGGTATTCAAATCCGGAGACTCGCAGATTGAAGAGTAACGAACGCAAGCGAAAATTTGCGATACGTCTGAGAATACTACACACGCACTACGATTTAGGCCCAAATGACATTGAGTATTTCTTTGGGGGAACCAACAATAGAAAAATGAGTTTTCGGATTCTCTGTGAAACTTTCAATCCGAAATCTTTTTGTTGATTTTCATTATTGAAAATAATACGTGTAATGAATACCCCTCACTTTCTCAATACAGAACTAAAAAAATCACATTCACGTTTTAACTCCGACCGGCAAATTGTTTTCAATCCTTAACCTTAAAATAACCTTTGTTTTTCATTTGTTCCTCTTTTCATGCTCTAAAAATCCTTCGCATCCTTATTATTCAGGGTTGGGGCTCGAGCTGACTGTACTTTAGGGCTATTTATGTAAGCTTATCGTATTTATGGGGTCCTCTCACATGGACGTTACATCACCGGTAAGCCTGTAATCGTACACCTAACGAAAACAGATGATATGACGGTCATGAGTGAAGTTTCGGCCCTCTAAAATTTAAATTCTCACATAGGATTTATTATTCTAATCTGATTTCGGAAGTCGGCAGGCGAGGGGACAAGAGCTCACATGTACGGAGATTTTCATTCGTACCTACATACCTCGAAATGGATTCGATGACATACATGTTCCATTTACTACTGACGGTATTAAAACGCATTAATTACTTAATTTGATCTTGACATCCAGAACAATTTTTAAATAGAATCGGGATCATCTACTACCTTGCTGCTCAATCTGCCGAGTAGACCTGCTTTCCACCGGAGGCAAAACTGTTGCGCGAGTTGTCACGGGAATATTTTCGACTAGTCTGTCTCTAGTACTACAGCAAGAGTCACGCTTGAAGTTGAAGCCATTTTCTCTATTCTAGCCTTGAGCCTCTATACTAATATCTGAATTGTTGTTAATTCGGTTTTATCAGGCAGTGTAAAAAAATTGGGCGAGGGCGAGTTCTGTAATCATTTCCACTGAGTTCTCCCTTGCTAATATTCATGGTCATTGTGAATATATGTGTATCTATTCATTATTATAAGGCTAAGAAGTCCTGCAGATACCTCGTATTTCAAAGCCTGAAACACCCAGTAAGTACCGCGAGTGAGTATCTCAGCTTGGTGGCTATGCGGGGCATTCCTCAGAGGATCAGTCAGATTCATTTCTTTGGGAGAACAATGTAACACTCAAATTTTATGCTTAGTGACATACCTAAGTCCTTCATTCTTGGCTTTGAGGCACATTCGTGAAAGAACCTCCTACTGAAAATAAGTGAGGTTTGTACGTGCTAAGCTGTGAAATCTCCATGGCCTTCCTGATCAAACAGATAATATAAATATCCTCAAATGTCTTTGCTACAACATAACTTCCATACACAGCATTCTCTTCACTTCAGTCTTTACTCTCACTTCAAAAAATTATCATTAAGTTTTGTCTTTCGTTTCTCAAACAACAATCAAAATGAAGCTCTCTCCAATCGTTGCCTCTGCTCTCCTCCTCTTCCTCCCCGCCATCGTCTCCGCGGCCCCTACCTCATCTCCTGCTGAGATCTCTACCGTAGAGTCAGACCCTACCCAGATCTTTGGTCGCGATGGCCAAACATGTAACGAGCCAAGACCCGTCATGACAGGCGACAAGACCAAAGACGATGCCGCCACAAAGAAATACAACGATCTCAAGAAAAAGATGGCGGACGCCACTGCTGCCGCCCACAAGGGGCAAACTGCTTGTCCCTCGACTTCGCTTACCGACTTCTCTAAATCAAAGGATAAGACGAAGAGAACTCAGATCAAGACTAAGTGTGTTAACGGTTATCAAGCGTATGTATTTCCGAGTTTTCTTCTCGTGGATTTGAGGAGAGATGTTATGAGTTTGGTGACTAACTAGTGAAAACAGATGCGTCAAGAACCGTAAGGCAGCTAACACCGCATGCACTCAACTTGGAGGAACTGTTGACCAAGGTCACTTGACTGCCGTCACTGTTTGCCAATCATCGCTCGACACCTGGAAGGCAAAGAATCCTTAGATAACGGACTAATCCGTCGCTTTTGACAGTCTAATTGTCTTTTGAATTTAGAGATGAGACTCAGGGAGTGTTCTGTTTTGATTTATTTCTATTGTATCTTCTTGGGAAGAATTATGGCATTGGAGGGTTGTTTCGTTTAAATGGAGAGAAATTGCATACTGGTTAGGTTAGGATTGGGTTTACTAGAAGTTTGGTTTTACAGATAGCATCAATACTTAAAGGCGCTCATTTGCACCCTTAACATCCTTTTCTTGCTGAGTATGAAGTAAAATTGTTGTTATAAGTTGATTCCACAAGTTTTCGACGCCTGTGGAAAGAATTTGGTCGGACTTGAAAAATTCTGATGTGTCTGCGACACGGGTCTGGTAAAGCTCAGATTTATGTCTTCCGTTTTCGAGCAGTCTACTTCTCAGTCCTTCGATGTAATTTTGAAGCATTAATTGTCTAGAAACGGCGAGTATTGTGGGATTTGTTGATGAACCGGAAATAAGGGGATCCATTGAGGCTTTTTCTCACAGGCATCTATTTGAAAAAATTCTGGCAGTCGTAAACCTTCAAAGTGCGAAAGACAAGGAGTATTTCGAACAACAATTGATGTTCTATGAGATCCATAATCTGATTACTTAGTATGGAATGAAAATTTCCAAGCTCTCACGGGGATTGAGACGATGTTTGAAAAGCTACACTCAAATCCAAGCCTCTCATCATCTTACGAATCTATACCCTCACTGTTCCATGTCTGACATAAAAACTTTCGTAGGAAAGATTAAGACATGAAACTTATCAGTCTTTCTGTTCATAATAATATTGCTAGCTAAGCTCTGAAAAATCTACCTTGGCATTTGATCAGACCACATATACATAAGTTTTCGCGGTTTCTTCTTCTCCGGAAATGATCGATCTAACATTTCCGCTATTAAGCATTACAAACACTTGAACAGTCATCTTACCGACTGGTCAAATTTGTTCCACTACCTAGCCACATACTATTGACTGCCAGTCTCTCAAATGAATAGCCGTACATCTCTGTAGACATGAGCGCTGCTCAATGATTCTTTGCAATTCCCGATAATTTACTGTGCAAAGAAGCCTTTCTATATGACTGCTATGAAATTAACTCTCCACGGCCTTGGGGAAACTAAAAGTATCGTAAGACATGGTCTGAACAGCCGTCTCCCAGGCGTTGTCAACTTCGTTCGCACCATCAATCCAGAATAACGATAGTTTTGGCGCCAACTCAAACATTTTCTGTGCGTAGCTTTGGACCGTTGTGTGGTCGAAATCTTGAACATGCGATTCCCTTAGATAGTAATCGAACATAAAATCCAGATTTTCGAGAGCAGTAAAAGTGTGTTCGAACGTGCCACTCATAGCCTCTTGCCAATCAAAGTTGCAGGATATTGCCAAATCTCCTAGATTATGACAATACTGAGCGAGAGAAAGAATGGAGCTCCACGTAAGCAAATCGGAGCGGTCAAAAATGATACTCAAAGAGATGATACTTTCTCCTAGTGCTTGAGCGACCTCGTCAATAACATCATCAGTAATACCGGTAGTGGAAGGACGAGAGGCAGGACCCGGTGGAGAAAACGCGTCATCGTCAACTACTCCAAGCGATAGCGAAGATAGTAAAGGGCAGTTTCTTGCAAGGAGCAGGAGATCGCTGCCGCTGATTCGATTCCGTGGTCCAAATTCGACTTTCAGATTCGTGAGATGTGAGAAATTCGATGCAGATGCGAGGATTCTAAGCGATGGAGGCAGATTTTGTAAAGTGATGGATAGATCCTCCAATTTGGGGACATGTTGAGCCAAACATTCTAAATCACGCTCGTAAATGCCGGTACTCAAGTGGACTCCCAATTCTGGAAACAAGGGAGTAGAAGGGTTGGCGCGACTGACAGAGTCAATCCAATTGTTCTGAATATCAGGAATCTCAATGTAGGTCAGATTTGGAAGCTTGGCTATGGCTTCAAACGCCTCGTAGGACCAACTATCGTAAACCCCAGTTTGAATGACGAGGGCTGTAAGTGTATCCGCTCTGTCCAAAAATCGAATGAGTCCATCTTTGGATAGATCACTTGAGCTTATTTTGCTGAGATGGAGAGATCTTAGTCTTGGGCAAGATTGTGTTAGTTTGTCAAACAAAGCGTCGGAAATGCGGCTTCCTTGGTACACCGTGAAACTCTCTATGTTCGGTTGCGCGTAGTGACTGATAAATTCTCCCGTATTCAATTCAGTTGCGTTGTCGGATTCGTGAAGGCTGAAGTCTTTCAACTGAGGAAATTGTAAGGAAGTGAGCTCTTTATGCCATCTTGCTTCATCGAGATAAGCCTCATCACCACCCTCATTCTCCTCATCTTCTTCTTCGCTTTCCTCTTCCGCAAATTCAAGCACGTGTATAAAATCGGCGTAGTACTGCGCTCTCTCAGTATCTTGAATAGCTATTTGAGCGAGATGTTTAATACTGGGCGTCCCCTGTTCAGCAAAGCAATAAGCTCCGCATGAGTACCACAGGATTCTACATGCTTCTTCTGAGAAGGTTTTGGAGACAAAGAGACAAGTATGAAGGAAGCCAGGGATTGAACTGTTTGTCTCCAGAATTTTTGCAACAATTTCGGGGAGGAGAAGTGCGCGATGCATGGCGAAATGCTGCAGTTCAGGAAAATGGAGTTGATCAGAGATACCAAACTACCGAGATTGAGTGTATCTTGTGTAAAGAAACGAAAAGATACTAAAGACTTGTAAAAGAACAAGAACGAGAAGAGGATTTGGGAAGAAGAGACCACATATTTATTATTATCACCGCAATCCTACGCTAAGTAGGTACCGCACGCAGTGAGATTTGGCTTGCTACATTCACCGAATTACAATCACGTGATCTTACACTGCCACAGGATATGTTAGAATGTGCATGGCAATTATTTTTGGAAGTGAATCCACTCAGTATGATTTCAATTCATTTATATCAAACGGCAGCTCAGGCCTTAAAACAATTTGTTTGCTGATTTCATGAGAGCAGCAGTAGGCATAGGATCAAATTAGCCACAGATATAAGATTGGTTAGATGCCAATGCTATTAGAACCTCGTGAGAGTATGGTTTCAAACGACACTTTAACAGATTAGTACTGTGAAAGAATCAGGAATCTATTCGAAATTCCTACTATCCTTGAACCTATGGTCTGTGAATGATACACGAGGTATTGGCGGTCGCTACTAGTGATGATACTCTGAATTGATTGACAAGTCAAACAAACAAAAGTGTGAACAGGGATTGGTGGAACTTTAAGCTAAAAGAAAGGCTCTTATTACCCTCAACTAGCGCTAGTCACTATCCTCATCGCTCTTCATATCCTCGTCGCTTTCCATAATCTCTACCATATGGACGAGCTGCATATCAGCATAACATGGATTCCAGTCCTTTCGAGGAACATGGCATATTGTATGGTATTGGCCATAGTGAATGCACTCGTAATAACGAAAATACTCGTCTGTCAAAGAAAAAAAGTTTAAGCACCATGGCATAATGAGATCTTTTTCGGAGATCGATTCTATGGCAACTTCTTCTTCTGGCCACGACCCCGGTATGGCGATTTCTTCTGGGCGTTTAAAACAGGCATGGGTGATAGCCTGAGAAATATAGTGTGACTTTGTAGCTAGTTCCACTGATATTTGTCCAGTATCCAAGCAGGAGTAATCATCACCACTAAGCAGCCGCTGCAGGAATTCTTCCCGTGCGTTCTCGATCGTGTGGTATTGTAAACCTTCCATCAAGGTAGAAACTCCTATCAAGGTCTCTTCGTCGTACAACCCTTGAATTTTCCTTTCATCCCACCTTATCTGAGAAAGCATTTCAAGGAGGTGCTTCCAAGCTCCGGTTTGAAAAGCGTAATTGACTGCAGTGTAACATAGGACCGTACGAGTGAAGGCAATCATATGTGAGATCATTTCACCTTTGTTCAATTTATGACCTTCCTTAATCAGTATCTCGAGTCGATTGCTGCAGCAATAGATAACTTCCTCTCTGCTTCTTGGCCCACTGTAAACGTTGATGAATTCCAGAATTGATACCAATGATGGATTTCCTCCACCGAAAATTCCAGCAAGAACTATATCCGCTTCCTTGTCAGAGATTAAGCTGTATTTACAGCCTCTATTTAGAGCAGCCTCCAATCCATCTCCTCGAGGATTCTCGAAAAGTTGACGGCTATTCTCAAAATATAAATCGGGATGGCTTGGGAACTCGTGACAATTCCAGTCAATCAATGGTTCATAATTTCTGAGGCGCATTATTCGCTGACTTTATTCTGGCGTCAATTGATCAGTATGCAACAGCTAAAGACGCATGTCCGGGTCCTGGAGAAGGCAGTCCGGCGAAGATTCCAAACATAGATGCATAATCTCATTCTTTAACTCGTTTCCCTCGTAAAAGTTTCCACACACGAAGTAAAACAACCCATAAACATTGAAATATATATTGACTTGGTACCTAAGAACAAATACCATCCATTCAATATGTAGATCGTTGTATCGAAGATCCCCATGCCAATATTCAAATCGCAGTAAATCGTCAAATCCCTCGATTCCATCCAGTGGGGAAGCTCTTCCTTGTTCAATTAATATTCGAGCCGTGTCGACGTCAAATTCCATGGCTTCTATGAAATTCACTACCCTTCGCGTGAATGCAATACGGTCTAAGGGAAATGAAACTTTCGCGAGAATAAGGTACACTAGGCATCTCATATTGCAAATCGAGACCCCTTCTCGCCCAGGGTATCTTGAGGAAAATAGATACTGAAGTCGAAGAAAAATTGTGTGAGTCCGAAGATGATCTTGAGGATTGATATTGACCATTGGCATACGATTTGACTGAGATGGAGACTTTAATCCCGAGGAACCTGTAATTGTAGAAAGTTGACGAAATGAGGTTCTTTCCTTTCTTCCTCCGCTGCATCTTATCGGGTGTTGATGGAGCATGGTAAGATGTCGGCGTGACATGATATTGAGTTGAGCTCGAAGAAGACATAGACACATCATCCTCTCGTTGTTCTGCAAGTTTGGCTGAATGCATTGGCAAATCACGCTGCAAACACTTGCCAACAAGAAACTGGACTTGGGGTCCAACATCTAAACGTTGTGCTTGCATACACTCCTCCATGGCTTCTTTTAAACTCAGTAAAAGATCATCACGAAAATCCTCCAATGCTTTGATAGCTATAGTCGTTGACATAATTTGTACTAAGTGACTTTGGCTTTTCTGCATTTCCGAGCGAAGTGTTTCTGTTTGCTTTTGCTGTGCTGTTATGCTTGCATCTCTCGAATCATGAATAACATGCGGAACTGTCATAATGTTGGTACTCATCTCCTTCAATAAGTCACTTTATTCGAGTTGAATAATTTTGAAGAAGTCAGTAAATGTAACTAATAGGTAGTGAGTATTTCTTTACATACCTTGACAAATTTTGTTGAATCAGCGTAACTTGTTGTGTGGTACTGTCACTGCATCAATTCTTTAATCTCTTCTTTATTTGCGGCATATTTCAGTCGATGCCAGAATTGTTTCCACTTGTTCTTGGAGCCCGTCGCTGAATTGCCAAAAATTTCTGCGGATGAAGAGAGCTTGTTTTCAACAGATTTAATGGCTTCAAGCATATGTGCTCCAGCCGCAGGTATATCCTGCATTCCATAATGAGTCTTTAGTTATTCATGCTATCGTAAAACTTCGTTCAAGCTCTCTTCGATACTTTTTATACACTCCGCAAGCCTTATGATGTCTTTAGGTGCGTTTTTGATGTCGCCGATGATTTCTTTGACGACTTTACAGCCGCCTGCGATTTGTCCGATAAATCCTACCACCCCTGTAACACTTGCGATACCACCGACAGCTTCCATGAGGTTGAGATGATGCAACAATGGTTTTTCTCGCTATATTTCTTGCTATTGTTGAAAGGATAATGTGCTCGATTTCTAGAAAACGTGTCTGTCAATTTACATCAACGCTGAGCGCGCAACGATAGTTGCATGCTATCCATCTGGCACATTATGATGCACTATCAGAGAGTCACTGGAGGTAAGCGCTACAGGCACTCGCGCAATCTTGACCCAATAGTTTCAGCCACGTTTAAGTACAATGAAACACGACATGCGCAAAAGCTGACAAGTTATTCAGTGATTGGAAATAAAATGCATGGTGATATGCCGACTTCTGGAACACAGCCACTTTCCCATTCATGGTCCAGAGGCAGTCTCGAGGCAGTGCACTCTGACATTCAGCTCTCACTTCCTCAATCCATTAGAACATTCAACTGGATCGGAATACTTCATTCATTTCCATCAATGAGATGATTTCAAACGTTAACAGCTTACATTTAGTAACCCGGGCTACCAGGCCTTGCATCTTTGGATTGACAGGTCGTTATTCTGATCGCGTGGGTTAATTCAATCATCCTAGTAACTCTTTTCGACTGATAGAGATAGGAAAGTCGTCATAGGACACCGAATGGGTGTATGCTATAGAATCAAAATTAGCGATAAAAACAATGGACCGATAACAATAGATGATAATATTGCATGCGATTTCCTATTCATCATACTTCTCTCGCACATATTCTCAAGCATCAAATTTACCTAAGCCCATGGGTCGCATGCTATGATTCTCAGTAATGAGCAAGGTTTGCCAGTAATATTAGATGACGCATCCTGAACTATTGAGTCTGACTATATACATATATACACACCTCGAATGCGCTACTTACCAAAGATCAACCTCGAGAAGAATGTGAGGAACTTCAGTCGAGCCGTTTGGCATTGAGAAGGTTACATTCCAATACTCAAAATCATTAATAGTGGCATCTGTGCCGCCATACTCTCCTGCGTAAGACAAGGTATAGTTCATGTCAATTGTACCAGACACGTTCAGACTCAATCCTTGTATATCTTCGATGCTTGAAATAGTCCTCTTCGCGGCAAATGGTGAAACCAAAAAGGTAAATATTGAGGTACCATTTCCTTCCGGATAAGTCAAATTCAACGAACCACTACCAGCTTCGGCAATCACATGCATCTCTGTTGCATAGAGCGTGAGCCAGCCAACTCCATTTCCAGTATTCCATTGCATAAGAGCAGGGTTAAAAGTGCCTTGATTCTTAGCAGGTCCACCTATAACGTTTTCGTTGAATGTTTCAGCGCCAATGCTGATATTGTTTGCAAGCCAAGCAGTGATATTGCGAGAATAGTAGTCGAACGGCGGCGAATAGGTTGAAGAAGTAAATGTGTGCTCTCCTTTGAAATTTACAAGGGCATCTGTCACATTTGCTGGTATTAAACTATTGTGGAATTCGGACAATATTGCGAATAATGGACCGTAAGCAAAATCAGCATTGTGTGACATAATATACGGCTTGTCGATGATTGAAGAGTTGGACTTCCCTACAGCGTTCCAGATGTGGAGTGCCAGAAGGCTCAAATATCTCGTCATATCAAAACCGTATGAACGATCCCAAGGGCCAGCAACATTCAGAAGTTGAGGATGCCACAGATTAGATACTGCTTCCCAAGTATACTGAATCATCGAAGCACCTCTTTGTTTCATCACAGAATCTTCTGGCAGATACTTAGCCCACAAACTCATAGCGAACAAAGATACGCCAGTGTAAGTGCCACTATTGAATTCCGAAAGTGTGTTGGCTCGATCAAACAAGTCAACGATTTGTTGAGCATAATTCTCGCCGGCGGTTGTCATATTACTGTCGTTCAACCGACGACCAGTCCATCCGGAAACAAAAGCTCTCATTATGGACTAGTAGTTGATCAATAAAAAGGATTCATCATAGGCTGGGTGATGCACTTACAGGATTGGTGTAAGCAGGATACAAATTATCGTCATCTACTCCACCGACACGATAACTGTCACCTACAGTCGAATTGTACAATGATTCCAGCATCAGACTAGTCACATTTGGCGAGATTAGGGAGCCAAACTCCTCAAGACCAACAATAAAGGCTGTTCCGATGAACCCACGCCAGTTTGGATCCCATGAATTGTATATATTCGGCGCATAATACGAGCTTCCCACTTCTGGTTCCTCTGGTTCCTTCTGATAGTCCCCATACCTAGAGTTTTCAGTCGACACCTCATACCACTGGATACAACTAAACTCACCACTGCGCTTCAGGGTCTTTGAATTGACCACCAATAACATTGGAGATTATCTTTTCGGCTTCGGACACATCCGAGCCTTGGTTCCTTGCCAAAAGCCCAATGGCGTACCATGCTGAACTTCTAGTATCGTGCCTCAACGCAGAAGCTCCACTCATTTCAAAAAGATAGCCAGCATTGTCGTCGTATGCCCGATCCAGATAGTCCATAGATTCATTGAAGAGTCCTTGGGCATTTTGTGGCAAAGTACTAACATACGATCGAGCCTGAGCCGTCGAACGGGCGAGGAAAAACAATGTAGCAACACTTGAAAGACGCATTTTGAAGACAGTCATGAACAGCGGTACTCCTCAATGAAGATCCATTGCATGTATATATACGTTGGATACCTTATCATTAATAAGATACATAGATGGGGGTATCAAGCCCGGTGGCCGCGGGGTAAACTGAGGGGCCGGGAAATTCACATCATTGATACGCAGTCAAGATTCCATTCAGGTCATAAACTCCGGAATTGTGGATCAATCATTGAAGGTATCTGTCGGTGAATGATGTAACGTTAACACATTGATCGTAGCGGTATACGGAGTATATAGATAGCGAGTCATCAAGTAACACTGAACTGCTCATAGTTGGGGTCGCCCTGTTCTGGAGATATTGGAGATGTTGTCGTTGCCGTGGATGATAAAGATACTCCAATGGATGTAGTAATCTATAATATCATTGAAGTGGGTGGTAGTTTGGTTCGAAATAAGGTTTTGAGTAAGATTACCCAGGCAAGGTTGTAACTTTCCAAAAATTATACTCAAGGATCTCATATCTTCGTTGATGAGTAAGCACACGCGCACGGATCCACCATGATTTGTATCGTATGATACAATTTTTGTGAAACCAAACCCCTTCATCACTATCATCGTCGTCGACAAACTGCATTCATCCAAAGTTTGAAGATCTTCTTCTCCATCTAAACCATCGATACGGACGGGAGTACGGCAAGACCACCACCACGCCGGAACTTCTACACCATTCATTCCATTCAATTTTCAGACTCTTTCTCATACTCGAAGACCCCTGCAGTTTGAGCGAGCATTTACGGAAACTAACATGTAATATGATACCCACCACCACAAACCCACAGCACAGGAAACCCGCCACCAGGAAATTTCTGGCACCTCCTGTAAAAGTGGCATGTCTAGAATGGTAACGTTGTTTTTTACTAGTATCGTTAGAAGATGTTTACCAACGTAATGCCAGTCGTGCTGCACGCACTCGATGCAATGGTAAAACACCATGTGCAAATGTGAGTGATACTTTGAAATGCTGAAAATACATTAGTTAATGTCATCAGTGTGCCAATCGAGGTTGTGATTGCCTCTATACACCGAGCAAGAGGGGTGGTGCAAGAAGACGCAAGAAGAACACCAACAGCGAAGGTCGTATAGAACAATCGCCACCAAATGAGCTCCGTAAGTAACCAAATATTTGCCAAACATTATTCTGACCTGTTATTAGTTACTGGTCCTGCCCCGGTGGTTTCATTGGCCACCCCTGGCGCTGGTCTTCTCCAAAGAGATGAACAATTGGACTTTGATATGGACTTCGCATTTGACCCAAACATACAAGGGAATCAAGAACCTGTAGCATTGAACGATGAATTCTTACCACAAAATGTGCTAGAAGATTCCTCTCAAATGGGGGCAGAAATACCTGTAGTAAGAACTTATGCTAACGATGAGGGCATGTAAGTTCTGTCAGCAGGTAAAAACATTGAGTAACATTACTGACCAAATTTTATTACTGTAGTTTGAGCGCATATTATGTTTACATCCATCCTTACTTCCCTGTTCTTCCGCCCCCTTTGATCAACCAAGCTGTTGATAAATTGGAAACCGGGGTACAGGGACCAAACGATATCCTATTTCATAGCAGAAGCAATCCACAATTTCAATCTGCTTCCCCAATGACTCTTGCGATCTCTGCACTTCTTGCACTAATTCCACATCCTGACGATCCAAGCCCTGCATCTCCAGAATCTATCATACTACGTCGAAATCAAGCGCAAGTCTTCGCTCAGTTGGTGATTGATGGTATTGAGATTGAGAATGAGATGATAGAGTCTATAGTGGACCCTGGGGAGGCTCTAAGCGCCCAAGAGATGCAGATATATCGTACACAAATCCACCCGCAAGTGAGGTTGGAGACGGAGAGTACAATCGCATTGTTGCTCCTATGTACTTATGAATATTCCCAACGAGGAAATATTTCGAAGATGCGCAAGAGGTGTGGACAAGCTTTGGTATCTGCCATGGACTTGGGATTACATTCAAAGCATAAAGAGGATTATGTATATGCTGAATCAGATAGACGAGTATGGTGGATGACGGTATGATTACAAGCTGCGGTTTACATTTACCTTCAGCTCCAACGCTAACTTCTGGAAAGTACGTCTGCGTTTGTCAAGGCTCTATACTTAGTTGCATGGTATTTATTGCTCTCCAAGCGCATATGCCTTCATGTTTTGACCAAAGCTATATAGGCGCCCTCTATTCTTCTTTCCGATCCAAGATTCACGACACCACTTCCAACCTTTGGATCTGATCCGGATGTAAGTGCAAATGCACATTTTGATTTCCAAAATTACAGCAAACTAAGCGCATAAAATCTAGGCTTGGGATGCTTTTCTTGAAGCACAAAGAGTGATTGCCACAGCGACACAATTTGTGATTGATCTCGAATCATCATTAAAATCAGAATCTCATGATCTGAAACTCTGGGAAACAATGACAGGGTTAGAAAGAACCATTGAGCCGCTGGTTCAAAATGCAGAAAAGTGGTCCTATGGAAATTCGGATGATATGGAACCATCAGAGAGCGTCGTCGCAAAAAGTCTGCGGATGATGACACGTATTAAGCTGAATAGGTACACCCTTAGGTTTTTCCATTTTGGTGCGGTGATAGCTAACTGTCCTTGAAGCGCGAGGATTAAGATCCATCGATATTGTGCATTCTCCGATATGCCAGTCTTTACAAAGAAGCATTGTGACTTATCTTCCACCCCTTCTGTTGGGCAAAATCCAGGTACCGCCTGCAGTTGTGGCAACAATTTACAGCAGGCCACAGCGACTTTGACGCTCAGCCCCAGCATTTTAAACTCTCCGATACCTGATGATATTTCTGTTTTCGACTCTCCGATCTTGCCATTCAGTGGTCGATTTTCGTCAAAGGTATGCATGCAATCCGCGTTCAACATTGCCCAATCCTTCCGTGCTTTGCCATTGCCACGGCCTTCAGATCCAAGGAATGTTTCCTACTGGAACAGCACTAGACAAACAAATCTACCTCGCATGATGCCAATATTTGCCTGCTGCAGTATGCAAGCAAGTTATTCAATGATTATGCTTTGCCACAAGACTCTTGCAATCAAGCAAGCTAGTTCATTCGAAGATGGTCTCAGGAGGAGAACCGATAAACTGTTATTTCAATTGCACGAGGGCATTAGAATGATTCTGGATGCCTTGGAGAATTACTCTACCGCTAATGAAGCTTTGAAGGGAATGCGAGGTAAGTCTACTAGTTGCGATAATGTGTCAGGAAATCACTGACCAGAGTCACCTCAAAGATCAAATACGTATGGCGGTGGATTCCATTGCGGCTGTTCAATAACAATTCTTGGACTTCCTTTCCATTGGTGTTTGAATAGTACAATACACAAATTTTATGCAATTCTATTGGGAATCATGTTCATGGAACTGAGTCGATAGTCTTTTGGCAAGTCAATTTGAACCAATGTAACGTGATCTGTACTTAACCGGCGTGGGAAAATTCGAACCTCAAGATTGATCGCTCTTAAGAGAAGTATCACTTTGATTAACATTTGATAATTTTTGTCTTCATCGGTGGGTATCAATTTTTCAGCTCCAGGCAGCTTTCCAAATTATCCATTTCCACCTAGCATTTGAGCTGACTGGTGAGATATGATCTATTCCTCGCAATACCGCTAAACATAATTCACCTCAAATCTCTTAAACGCAATGTCACTGCATGAATTTGCTATCGTGGGCATCACTTATCTGGCATACCCTGGATTTTTTTTCAACTTGCGGGGCGGTGTCAATCTAGGTTGACCTGAACATTGTTTCGTGGTAAAACTGACATTGTTCTTTCATTTGTTGACATATCATCAGAAATCTCATCATACAATAGAAAATCCGTTAAGATCATTCAGTTTTCTCTTCGTAGATTCCTCATCAATAACCCTCTTCGGTGTCAAAGATATTTCCAGTAGGCTTCACCTCATTTGGCCATAATTTGACATAATATTTCAAATTGTGTTGCCACTCGTCATACCAATCACCATCGGAGCTATCTAAACATTAGCATTCTTTACAACACAGCCCTCATTGAAGGTTATACGCACAATAGACTAAATCCAAAGAATAGCTGCGACAACGGCATCGTATTCTTTTCGCGCGGTTTTACAAAAGTTAAAGCCAAAGCTTTTGTATTGGGTCAATTTGAAATCTTAATGCTCGTCTTGTCCGTTTATGAAAATGTCGCGTTCGATCGTTGGGAGGTGGTAGCCATCTGTTTCGTCGAGGAGAGGAGCGCTTTTTTCGAGTATCTTGATGATAAGGTTTGCGTCGGAAATTAGTTGGGGCCAGATTTTGGACCATGTGGTTTGGTCTTTAACCTCCCAGTAGTGTGTGTAACTGAGGCGTGCAATTTATTAGTGATACACTTGGAGCAGGGTGGATAGAGAGAGAACAGCCATAGGGGAAAATGCATTTGACCTACCCCATATTGATGAAGTGTTTTTGGAGTATTTTAAAGTGGATATGTCGAGTAAATCATTCAATGTTCTTTATTCATGAAAAAAGTCCAAGCATAGAGAGGTTTTATCAAACTTATAATCTATGACAGACTCGCGGTTGCAGCATACTGTCTAGAAAATGGATGTTGGGAGACGCGTTGGTGTTGGAATATTAGGCAACAAGGGGCGCAGTATCGCGATATGTATGCGAAACCATATGACCTTTGTCTGGGCTACCCAATGGACCACATGCGAAAAATCAAACGCCGCGGCTGAACTCCAACCTATTGTCACCGAGTAGGTTGTTTGGATGAGCGCGTTCATAGAGCTGAATGAGAACGTCTCTGTCGCTTGTAGATTGGCTAATACAGACAAAGGGCCTAACGAGTAAAACTTGGGAATTTGAGCTCCCCTGGTGGAGTGACACATTCGCAGGCAGATAAGAGTCAAAGTGTATCTAACTTGCTCCGGCATGATGGTTTGCTTCTGATGTCTATTAAGTCCATTTTGTTTCTATTTACCAGACTCAGCGAGTTAGCACTTGAGAGTGTTCGTGTTGAAACGGGCATTGTCTATCTGATTTGACGAACGTCAAAGAGTTCAATCTTTACCTATTATTCTTATGACAATAGTATTAGATTTAAAGTTGTATATTCATCGACGATCCAAGTCGTCACTTATACATCGAGTAGATTCTCTGATATTTCATCAAAAGATAACGCCATTCCATTCATTTTTACACAACAACAATGCCGGCTTTCAATTTCTTAATTGACAGAGATGAAATCCCTCCAAAACTTTCTGAAATTATGATATTAAACTTGGACAAGCAGCCTTGTCTAATCAGCCCTTCATATCTTCAAGCACACTCCGTATTCAACAAATTGGCAGACCTACTTATGATGAGTAAGTTCGATCAATCATCCTCCACCACCTCCAATCACTGGTAATCTCAATTAAAGCAACACTAAACTTACCTCGATTACCCAATCAATCATGCACAACTTAACACAACTCAACTCTAACCCAACCAAGAACTCTCCTAGCAATTCGTAGCCTTCGCACCAAGCACATCCACCCATACATACATCATCTCCCCATCCACGGTTCCTCCCGCATCGCTTACCCAAAGATAGACCATCCGATTCCACATCTCTCATCCTCCTTATTTCAACCTCCATCAAATCCCAAAGAAGTTGTTCCTCGCATCCAATGACAATCTCCTAACATCCACCCCCAAACAAAGCGCTTACACACAACCGCTTACTAACACACATGCGTTTCTTCGCGAAATAATTCTCGGTTCCTCGATCCTTCGTGCTACGATGACTAAAAAATTGTGCGGTCGCGGTTGTGATGTCAGCAAATCTGCTAGGGTGAGATATAACCTTAAATCCTTGTGGGATTTTGAGGTCCGTATTAGCGGGCAATTTTGCTTGTGTGGTTGTGTTGAATTGATTCCTTCTCGTACTGATGATTTTTAACCCATGTTTTTCATGGTGGAGTTGACTAGGAAGATTTCTATAGTTGGGGTTTGGTGGATTCTGTGTTAGGTTTTGGTGTTAGATGATTGAATTATGAAGTATAGAGTTGCAGGAAATTTCATGTGTGTATTTGATGTTTTGGAGATCATATATATATATATGAGTTTTGAGGGAGAACTTCTATATCATTATTCAATAACAATTCGCTCTCTTTTCACTTCATTCTTTCTTTCATACTCTCGTTGAATTCAGTCTTTACTTCTTGATTTATTTCACTATTTTCGATATCAAAAATCATCTAAAACTTATCATCAAAATGTCTTCTAAATTCACCATTCCCCAATTCCTCGTTCTCCTGCCCTTCCTCGGGCTCGCCATCGCTGCCCCAGCTCAAAAGACTACTACCAAAGCAACATCTGCCACTGGAACCATCTCCGGTACTAAGTCTACCGGTACTGCAACCGCCACTTCTACCTCTGCAGCCCTCGGAACCGGTCTCTCCGCCAACTTGAAGCCCACCTGTGCTCCTGGTGGAAACATTGATCTTTCAAAATGGACTCTCCAACTCCCCAGCGGTACCCGAGGGCATCCTGACTCTGTTACCGGTTCCAAACTCGCCGGTTGCAGCGGATACACATCGAAAGATTATTTCTACACCAACATCGACGGATCAATCGTCATGAAAGTTCCAGGCGGCGTATCAACCGGTTGCGTCACCACCGCCAACTCGAAGCATTGCCGCACTGAGCTCCGCGAAGCCAGCCCTAGTTCCTGGAGTCCAAGTTCTGCAAGCAACAAACTCAGTGCTACTCTTCAAGTAGTCACTGCTGATGATTCTGCACACGGAACGGTCATTGGTCAGATCCATATCGATGATAGTGTTTCTTCCAAGCCTGTTTGCGAATTATTTTATAATTCCAAGGGAGTTATCTCGATGGGTGTTGAACAAACCAGAGATGGTGGTAATGAAATTGTTACCCAAGTTGGGAGTGTGGCTGTTGGATCTAAGTTCTCTTATGAAATTGCTTATGAGGGAGGCAAGTTGAGTGTGGCTATTAACGGGGGTGCAGCAAAGACATTGGACACTTATCAATTGGATAGCCCAAAGAGCTACTTCAAGGCTGGTAACTATAACCAAGGAAATAGCAAGTCTGAGGTGCACTTCTTTGCGATTGATGTTCAACATTAATTGAGTTGCTTAAGAGGGGTGGTGATGATTGAGTGTTAATGATGGGAAGTGTGTGCTGGTGGATTCTGGGGACGATGAGTGTTTTGTTCTTGGAACTTTGACTTTCGGATGGTATTTTTGTTCTCTTGGTATTTCTTTTTGATCATGTTTTGGGTTAATAGATAGACTGCTAGCGGTTATATCGGTTGTTTCGGAAAAGTAACAAATATACCTATTTTTCCGACACTCATTTTCTCTTAAAGAAAAACTCTTGATCAGACTTTGAAGCCGATTCCGTTGATTTTGGAAAAGAGAAATCTCTCTTCGACAATTTTCAACTGAAATAAAGCCTATGTGACTTCTTTCTTCTGTCCCAGTAATTTGAACAAGCTGCTTCATAACTTATGTTGACTACAACATCCAATTATGATCACTCTGAGTTTAGCAATAATGTACCAGTCCATGAACCAAGGGACGAGCCTTTTACTACGACCACAATATCGTAACCCCGATCCCATGGAATTTTGATCTAGTCTCTGACTGTGGCAGAAGGCAGTAGGGTTCCAACCAACGAACTTTGCCCAAGTTTCAGAGAGGATGACCGAGGAAGAGACATTCTATCTCTCCTGTCCATCATATCTCATAGGTGTACCTTTGATTGTAAAGTTTTGCTTGCCTGAGGAAATCGTTATGGGTCTTTGTGTAGTAGGTAGATTTAACAAGTAGTGTGATCTTCAGCCTAGAAGCCACAAATGGGTTAGCCACACCAAACTCCTTGCTCCCCACATTTTATTTGATAGTGATATATATCCAAAACTCGTGTTCCACTCCAACAAACACAACAAAATGTGACCATTCGAGCCTACTCGAACAACTCTCGGTCGTCTAGTTGGTTTATGACGTCAGACTGTAATTGTACATTGTAATCTGGATGTCGCGTGTTCGACTCACGCCTGAGAGACTTTTTTTTTGCGATTTTTTCCTGCCCTTTCAAGAGCGATGAAAATATTTACACATCATTTTGGAGAAGAGAGTCCTTTTTGCTATGTATGGGTGGAGCAAAAGCATAAAAACAAAGGAGTGAGAAAGCGGGGCACTTGAAGAGTGGGGTCATGACTGAGCATCAGTTTTGAATTTTGAATGTGTCATCATTATTCTCTTCCCCTATCTGTAAGTAAAAGGAAGTTTCAATTTCAAGAGATTAGTAACCGTGTACAATTCTCATTTTTTTATATATATCCAACTCCAGTAAGTAAATCTCTTCTAGGAAAACAAGTGTATCCCCAGTATCATTTTTGGAGCAGTTTGGAAAGTCACGTGCATCGAAGACCGGGTAAAATTCTTCGTCTCTTCTCCTGCCCCGCTCCCCATCTTCCTTTATCCACTTACCATCCGTACATTTGTACAACTCTCTGCCCAGTGGAAAATCTTACATTACATGCCAAGGAGTCTAACCGTGAGCACTCCACATCTCTCCAAACCAAAAAAAATTCTCCCCCAACGTCAAATTCACATCACCTCACCGTCTTCGATCTTCAACCACAAAAATGGCAAAAGTAAATGAATGAATTCATTCTTAATCTTGGACTAGCGGCGAATCGAACGCCGGACCTCTCCCATGCTAAGGGAACATTATACCACTAAACCACAAGCCCGGTTTTGATGTATGTATATTGCTAAAGAACATATATAATCACAAAGTCTGTTTGGTGAGCTAGAAGTTCTCATCTACTATACTACAAACAAGGTCTGCAAATCTCACGAATAAGTAGTGCTATCACATAGCATTTAGCTTCCATGAGAATATAACAAAGGGCGGTCAATTCCATTTTGCCCTTCTACTTACTCTTCCCTCGATATGCAAAGATCTTGCCACAATCATGATTTATCGAAGAATCGAGTTTTTAAGATATTTCAATCTTGAAAAGGAAAACAATAAAAGCAAAGCAATCTTCACATCCATCCAAAACTTGGAGGGAATTTTCCTGCATATATATATATATCTTGGTACTGATTATCCAATCGCTTATAACGACCTGATCTTCACACAGAAACTCGAACAACAGTTCTCGCTCTTTATAAATCGATATAACAACGACTAGTATTCCAAATGGAATACCAAGTGATCCTTCAGACATTACAAATATTTGCAAGTCCTATTCATCTGGATCAATTCGTATTGAGTCTAGGATTCGGTTGATAGCCGAGTAACTCAGGGTGTCCAATAGTCGGGATTGCAGACCAACAATAAAGATTATTAAATCTCCAAACCAATTAGGACATGCAAATCATCTGAGATATCCAGATTAACTGAGGTGTTGAATTCAAACATTGAAATATTTTCAAAGTTCAAACTACTTTGAGAAATTCAGCCCCTTATATTGATGGACTGCACTCCGGACTATTGGACACCCTGGCCCGGCCCGAGTTATATCCATTACGCATCTGAAATGGATGTACATTAGTAGGGTTATCATATGAGTTAAGGATAACAAACAAGTCTCCAGTGAATATTTAGAAACTTTCACTCAACTTCTTGACAGCTTTCTCGAGGTGTAAGTGCAGTCAGTGGTACGTTGGTGGCTGCATTCATGTCATTGTGAATATTTATTGCTGCTATGTGGATTAGATCCAAGATCTCATCAGTTCGATAGGACCTCGTACATGAGCTTGATAGTCTCGATTAAGATTGTTGCTAATTACATTTTTACCCGTTTAGACGCACTGCCATCAGTCTCCAATCTCCTTCGAGAAACAGGCTTCCTACTCGGCTTGCTAATCTCCGCTAACACATAAGCAATAAAGATACTTTTCTGTTTGAAATAAACGCCTTTATTATATGAAATGTCCAGAGCAACAGCACGAGCAGCTTGACCCAGCTTTATGAACTGCTCTAATAATGATGAGCTTATTTCAGTACTATTATACATTTTATTGGTCCATTGAATCTGGTCTACTATATCTCGAATAAGCCATGAATTTCTCTTTCCCCACAATCCAAAAGTATTATCAGAATCAGAGTCATGTGGATCGTAGAAGAACAAGGCAGAACACCAAAGTAAAGTAACATCAAATACACTAGTATTTGATATACGAATACAATTGCCAAGAATTGATAACTTGGTAGTTAGACGTGTATGATGGTGAACGTTGAAGTTTGTCGGTAGTATTGTTTCTATCCAGTTCTCCAACTTCGTTTTAAGTTTCTGTGACGTTTCTAAATCATAATCGAATTGCTGATTTGGTTCTCGATAATTCAAGTTGGCAAACTGCTCCTTGGCAAGCTCTTCCTCGTCCGAATCCACATCAAAGTCTATTCTGATATGCTTTTCGATATCGTCCAAGTTCACTTCGCTATCTGATGACTCTTCACAGACAGAAAAAATGCCATGTACCGATGGAGAGTTGGAACTAGCTGGAAATCGAGGCGGTGTCTCTTCAATCGTGTCTTTGAGAATGTCGAGTGATGACTGAGAAACCTGCGCATCTGGAGATAGCTGAGCGTATGGTGGCGGTGACCGTGGAACTTGTACTTCTGGACATGGCTGAGCATATCGTGGCAGTATTGGGTGTTCTTGCTCCTTATATACGAATTTATCCCATTCTAGTAGAATAGCCCCTTGTCGAATATACATTTCCTTCAAGTTGGTTTTGTAGGTATTGGCTGCAGATTCACTAATATGCATACGGAGTTTTTCCAGATGTACTTTCGCATAAGTACTTGGCCTGATGTATACACTGAAAATTGTGGCATTAGATAGAGACTCAAGGCCACGAATCAACATATCTGTAGTCGTAGTGTGAGGTCTGATTGCAGTAGTTCTCTTCTTTGTAACAACGAATCCCTTCGTGGTGAGATTGAATTGTAGAAGGAAAACATGCTGTGCATTGTTTAAACCGGCTTCGTGAATAGCAGAAACGTCGTGAGATAAATCAACACTCGATATTGGGTAAGGTGTAGAGGCATTCGCAAAATCGGCATCTGGAGGAACAACTAATAATATATCCAATTTCTGTTTTTTACCAGCAAGCTTGATAAACACCTGAAGCTTAAAATGAACATGAATCCGCCCTCCTACATCACGATATACAGTCATGAAGAAACCAGGTGTCTGCTTGTTGTCATGCAAGCAAGAACCTAGTGTCAATGTTGTGCCTGATTCATTAACCCATTTTACAAACACCCTCTCATCAAGAAGTTTTTCTAGCTGAAGTTTTTCGATAGGAACCGATATCGACATATTAAGTTCTATGGTTATAATTAGCAATAAAACGTAGTGAAAGAATACTTGCATTTAAAAAAAATGCTAGCCCACACTCTGTGTGCTTCCCACCCACCCAGGCTATAGAGCAGCCTTGACTCTTCGAATAATATGAGATGTAGAAGTGATCAAGAAAGCCACTATGTGAATCGTGTTGAAGTTGTTCTAAACAGTAGGTGCTGTAAGGACATAACCGCCGCTAGGGTTGTTCTAAATAGCAGATACTGTAAGGACGTAACCGCCGCCAGGGTTGTTCTAAACAGCAGATGCTGCAAGGACGTAACCGCCGCCAGAGTTGTTCTAAACAATATGTGCTGTAAGGACGTAACCGCCAACAGGGTTGTTCTAAGCAGCAGAGGCTGTGAAACTCTTGTGCACAACACAATATAGGAGCAATTTGGCTGGAAATATTGTGCTTGTATAGTTGTATTTGATAGAGGTAAAGCGATATGATGGCAACGATAGGAAGACGGTGGTCGCGTATTCGTAATAAATATTGTGCGATGGAGATAAAGCCATAAAAGGATAGGGACAGGAAGATAGTAATTATCGTGCGATGGAAATGAAGAGATGGAGGAAGATAGAGATGATGATGGAAATGGAGGGATCCAACAAAGTTAATGTTGCTGGACCAGTAAGGTTAATCGGATCGGAAATACCATTTTCCCGACCAACAACATGTGGACCAACGAACACCATTGATGTTCAAAGTTCTAAAGCGATTGCCTATTTCTCTTGATGCCTGAGACTTTTTGCGATTGAAGCTTTATCCATCTTTACAGAGGTGTTATGTATTATAAGAGGGTTCAGTCATTATTCTCGTTCCGAATGTAGTTTCCTTTACAATTAGGCCTAGGTGCTCTGTGAATGAAATTCGGTCTATACCATAATATTCTAACCAAAGATACAAGGTACAACAATCACATAACCCGCTTCATTTCTAATATTCAGAACGATGCGATCGATGATATATTAACAACGATGAGAAAAAAAATAACAGCATGCACCTCTGTACACAGTTAGCGATAGCAAAATGTTAGATAAGCTATGAATTTCATCGTTTCTTTTCGATTTAGCAATCGAAGAACGCCTTGCATGGATGCGAATGCTATTTCCAAATTCCTGTTTCGCTTAAAACTATCGAGTTGAGCAAGTTTCTCTCGTCTTCATCACCTGTACAAGATTCCAAGTCCAAGACATCAATGGCTCTTGGCCAGAAGCCTGACAATGGTCTCGATATAGTGTATCGGTGTCTTAGACTGGTAACGGCGGAGTTTTCTATACAGTTGCTATGCATGAACTCTCTGCGTCGGACAATCAGGGGCATAGGTTCAATCAAATGATGTCGAAAATGTGCTAGGTAATGAGTTGACCTCGGCGATGCATGGTTACATACGGATCTACTGAAGGAATGACCGAGGAAGGTGCTAGTTATTCAGTGCGAGTGGCAAGACCAAGAGCAGACTTTGCATACAATGTTGTGTAGAAGAGTGGCTTCGAGAGAGATAGAATCATCCTGCTCAAGAGAGATGCCATGTATACAACTATTGAACTTACACACTTTACTGCAATGCTTTGGGGTCTTATTGGAGGCATAACAGAAGCTAGATAAATCAACTCAGGTAAAAATAGGTGGGGCGAGGACATCAAAGTCATCAAGGGGGTCTCGAGGAAAACAAATGTTGAGTGTGAGTGAATTGAATAACGTGGGATGTGTGAATAATCACCTTACTAACAACAAACCTATTCTTCATGTTGGCATGTTTGATATACAAAAAGTATCCAAGATCAAATCCCCAGCATTTTCTTATCAAGTTACTCTTGACTGTGGAAACTATGAGAGTAATAAGATGACCATCAAATTGTCCTGAACGGGAGCAGTTATCCCTTCCACGTTGCCATATATCCTTTAGCTAGTTTTATGTCCTTTCCCAGAATTATGAACACGTTTTGGATACAAGCTTTTGTCCATATTTCACGCTTGAACTTTCGGTGCCATGCTCAGAGAGGGAGACTCACCACGATTCTCATTTCTCTTTCTAGAATCCTAATCTAGCTGAGTAGAGACGCGCATCAGGCACCTCTTTAGTTCAAAGTCTGGTGGTCTCCCTGTTATCTTCCATCTTATCCATCTTGTAATAAATATCCAAACTCAAATCAAATACTCCGTTGGAGAACTGTTTGGATGGGCGAGCAGCCAAGCAGTTCTTATCTGATAGCCTGTCGCACTTAGTAAATGTGTCCTCCTTCAGTCATTATTTTCTTTCGAATACTTACGAGGTTATAGTCTTATCATGATAGGTTTCATCCTGAGACCCAGCTCTGGAGCTCTTGATCATAACTTTGTCCATAGTCGATGAAGATTGAGCAATCAGTTTATTTACGGGTCTAATGCTTTGCGAAATGCATCAGATCTGCCAGCAGGTTTGAGTACAATTGAGTTCGTATTGCTGAGCCGTTGATTGCTTTGATTAAGGACCGAGTTCATTGGAGTAGTCAACTCTTGACTAGCTCGTGAAGGCACCCCGATTTTTCCCCCTTCTCGAGGTTATAAAGACTTCCAATATCCATTTCTTTGACTCAAGCTGAACTCCCAAAATAATGGCTTTGGACTTAACCTAGTGATGCCAGTGTGGAATCTGGGTGACTGGAAATTGCCTAGTGAACAGATTCTTCTAATGATGGGTGTAGTTTCATGTAATAGTGTGGAATTATGTTTCGCAATCGAAAAAGAAATTTCAATGGTGGTTGAGGAATACAGAGAATGGGAGGACTTTCAAGTACTTGATGAACGAGGAAGACATATGACTACTATGACTGAGATGAAATGGGGAAGGCTCATCACTCTGAGTGCGATCATGCCTTCCTACTAAATTCTCCGGGTGGGTAGTTGCCGACGTCAATGTCAAGAAGCCTTAACCTGATCAGACCTATGTAAAAGCTTCCCTAATCAACATCCTTTTACATTTGAGGAGTCCCATAGGTAGCTATTCAACTTCATCCACATATTCAGCCGAGAACCTTTGATCTTAATATTATTCCACTAAACCAAATCTGGTACTCATCTCATATGTTCACTATCCCATCAGTCACATCACTCCCGTCCCATCTCCTGCTCTTTTCCTCTCTCATAATTCCGACCTTGAACTACCACAGGGTACAAAGATATAGAGCCATGAACCAACACGTGCAATCAAACTGAATAATGAAACTAATAAATTTACTTCCTGTCCCAAGTTTCACTTTCGCGACTTGAATCTAAATTCACTTCATTCTGAATCAAGTTCACTCCAAATTCACTTCAAACTCGCTTCCTCTTATACTCACCAGTCTCCCAATCAAACCGCAGCTTTCAAATATCAAAACTTTTGTTGCATATCTACAAAATATAGATCTCACGATACCGCTTGAAAATGGCCTCTCACACCAAAATGAAAAGCTTCATATTTTGAATTTGAATTTGAACTTGATGAGGAGAACAAGAATTGGATTCTTTGTCTTTTTTTCCTATTTTTAAACATGCATAGGTAGTTGTTTTGGAATTATCTCAAACTTCACTTCGGTAAGTTCGCTTCACTAAACCTCGCTTTATTCACTAGCAATATCATTCCTTCTATCGACAGCTCATTTTCTTCCAGCGAGCTGTATTGTACATCTATAAATGCAGGATTAGTAAAGCAATCCTTCAAATGCTCTCTTGAAACGAAGTAAGTATTTTCTTATCATAGTTACTAGGTATGTGACTCTGTATCTCTATGCACATAGATGAGGGGAATGAACAAAATTGTACTGGAGCCTTTCCTCAGAAATACTATTCTTCAATATCGGAGCACCTCCACGACAAGTTTACTTTACTTCCTCATCTTCAATCTTATCATACTCATTGAACTCCAATAGGTATAAGGAGACAAACGAAAACAAACACCTTCGAATCGACCTAGCAATTCTTGTACTTACTATACATACTCCAATCATCACTCAATACAAAAGAGCGCCGTCTTGTCAAGGAAACCTCATTTGCGACGACTATAATAAGAGTGAAAAAACCTCCGAATGAAGAATTCCGCATGTTTCTCCCAGATTCAAATTTTAAGAATACTTTTCTGCTGTATTGCCTGGTCTCAATATTCGAGATTGACTCCGAATTAGAACAGTGTTAGGGTCTTTTTATGGAAGATGAATATAGGAGAAACCACATTGCTCGTGATTAAAGCCATACTGATATTCCTGATGTCTTTGACGCAGAAGTGATCACACACACAAAGCTAGGCGCGTGGGAATGGTAATGCTGGACATAAAATGTATTGGAATTTGAGTTCCTTCACCTACTCTATCTTGAAGTCTCCATTTTCAGTATATTCGGCTTAGAGCCCTATGAGTCAATTTTATCTATTCTTCGATTCTCGTGTGTAAAGAGGAAATGTGTAAGCAGAGTCCAAAATCCTCAAGAGAGATAAGAGGTTCAAATAACCTTGGAAGTTGGAACGTAGTAAATCCTCACGAGGTTGAACTGATAGAGGGGTCCACCATTGCTTGCTTACTAATGTACGAGGCTGCACCATTCATCCACGTGCCATCCTCCTTATCATACCTCGGAGTCTAGATTGGCCGATCCATATGGGAATTGAGCAAACGCATGTTGACCAATGGATAACAAATAACAGATTATCCACCTGCAAGGCTGACTTTTCCAAGATTCACACTGTAGACACAAGATGACTTATGTTCTACTGCAGAGCAAATAAAGTCATTCGTTCCTGTCTTTTCTTATGATTCTTCGCATGAAACAAGCCTAACCCATCATCTTGCATGCTTTCACTTCTACTTGACCATGGAACTGCAAAACTCAAGAGTCTCTCTGCGTACTAATGGATCTATCAAATACTGATCGTGCAGGTGAATCCGAAACTCCAAAGATACCACGACAAAGACGCTTAAAGCGTAAGAACCTCGCAGAATCTCCAGTACGATCATCGAAGCCTTCTCAAAAACGGTCGAAGAAGAAAGAGGATACTCCTCCCTTATATGAAATAAACGGCATATTAGATGAGCGAAAATCGGGCAAAATTACGAAATTTCTGATAGATTGGAAAGACAATCCAGAAACAGGGGAATCCTACGAACCGACCTGGGTATGATTGATGAAACTTACACCATCACATATCAAAGCGCTCCCAACTGACCAGTGAATGCTTTTAGGAACCCTATGCCAATGTTACCGAAGCTGCAATCTATGAGTGGGAAAATCGTTTGGCCATACAAAATCACAATTCTCAATCACAAGATAGCGAACCTATACGGCCGGCGAAACGAAGAAGAACGAGCAATACTGAAGCTTCTGTCTTATCAAAGAAAAGACGGGGACATAATTCCAATAGAGCTGTTGGAGAGAGAGTCGGAACGAAGAACAAGATCCAGGAGATCAAGGATAGTTACGAGGACCAAGATTCGGGCCCTGGAAATGGTCTTTCAATTGTGATAACTCTCAATAAAGATATAAATCCAAACGAATATACTGTCATCAGGTCATCTCGACTATCAGATTACTCAAACTCTCCGGAACATTTACAAGCGTCCTCTCCTTTGCAAACCCAAGATTCACCAGATTCTCAAAAAGTATTGCCACGTAGAAGATCAGCTCCGGCATTTATTTGGGACGAGGATATTGAAGCAGATTCTCAATATTTATCTGGTTCTACTCCATACCATCCGTCCATTCGGAGGCGCGCAAGTGACAGTGAAGACTTTCAATCGGTACGACCCGAGACTTCGGACCGAACCCGGAGAGGTATTAGCCGTAGTATTCTTGGAATCACACAACATAACGTTAAGGAGCAACTAAAAGGTTCTAGTAATAAAGTGAATCAAAAAGAGTCGTTTTTGAAATCTTCAATTCCGGACAGTTTTCTAATTGATAATTCCTCCTCATCAATTGATCAGAATTCTGCCCCACTGGTATCCTTGACACCACATCAGCATCCAAGACCGCAACCCCCCTTAGAACCTGCAGCCAGTGAGGAACCATCTCAACAACCCCCCGTCACGGATCTCTCTCCAGCGTTACATTCTTCGATCTCTAACTCTCAAAATATTTTTGATAAATCATTAGAAGAAGAAGAGGAGAAAGAAGAGGAAGAGGAAGGAGAAGAAGAGCGGGAGACAGATCAATCTGAGACTCAGAAGCAATTACAATTACAATCACAATTGTCATTGGAGATACCTGATTCGTATCTTGTGAGCGATACACCTACCAAAAGGTTAGATTATAATTCCTCGTCCTATAGAATTGTGTCTCGCATTATTCTTCAAGACACTTTCATGCGATCAAAACTTACAACATCATTTCTAGTTCTCAAACCCAAGGCGTGGAAGCGCACATTCGTAGTCAAGACCGTGCTTCTTCTCTGCCTACTGGTCAATCTCAACCCGAAATCGTGCTTTCCGATTCTCAACGTTCTCAATCACTTCCCTCAGCCACAAACAATAACTCGAGCTCAGAAGAAACTTGGCAAGCTGCGCAAATCGTCACCCAAGTTCCTAGAACTCTATCGCAAGACCCTTTTTGTGGAAATTTCCAGTCACAAGGCTCTAGAGACCACGTGCAGGTTGACAATTCGCAAGTCTCGAATCTTGCACCCACAAGTCCGGAGCTTGACCATCACGATCTTTCAAAGTGGAACTCTGTATCAGAGGATCAGCGCGATAATATTAACCGCGTTACCCACACTGAACATCCTGAAGCGCAGCCCTCCGGCTCCGGGCCTTCCGTAGGAGCGCAAGTAATAGAGAGTATCGAGTTCGAAGCAGGTCTCCACAACGCCCAATTACAGTCTCAAGAACTGCTATTCTCTCAAGATCCGGCAGAATTAGTCTGGCCTAGTAGTGGTGACTTACCGGCAATAGCGTTGTCTCCCACTAAGATGTCAGCTGCGTCTCATCTTGCCGTTGGCGAGAGGAGAGCGAGGTCAACAAAGTCCAGATCTCCATCGACCTTGCCTCCACGGGTAGCAACTGCACCGCCAACGTCCTCAACCAATCTTCCATTGCCCATGCGGGATAACATTGCTGATGTATCGAAGCCGCGCAATAGGGCAACTTCCATGCCAAGAGCTTCCATTGAATCTCCAAGCACAAGCCCCAACGTTTTGACTGTGCGCAAACTAGGACGAAATGAATTCATTATTCCGCTGCCAATGATGAATCAAGTTCGTGAAGTATACGATACTACCATCAGAGACAGAAAAAACGATATTCTATCTTTCTTAGGGGGGTCGCCAACAGCAGCAGATTCAGAAAGCATGGATTTGATGATCGAGGAGTTGAAATTGATATGTGATCATCA
This sequence comes from Botryotinia narcissicola, assembly GCA_004786225.1. NCBI lineage: Eukaryota > Fungi > Ascomycota > Leotiomycetes > Helotiales > Sclerotiniaceae > Botryotinia > Botryotinia narcissicola. The sequence continues at coordinate 109,446 of PQXJ01000004.1, forward strand.
AGATCTGATAGTGGAGGAGTCTTCGACTCAGAGCCTAGATGACAGTACCCAAGCTAGATACGCTGTAACTATCAGCACCAAGTTCTTGTTTGTTCAACAGTTTTTGGACTCGCTTCGATCAACTAAGGTTCATGTGGTCATATTAGCACGAGAGATGATTCTACCTATTCTTGAAGCACTCTTCAGATATAGGGAGTATAATTACAGTCGCCCCGACATATCTGGGGCACGAGAAAAGTCTACAAAGGATTCGATGCAGGTCACACTACTTCCTACGTGGATCGATGTTCGTGATTGCCTTGTCGCTCCTGCTTCCGTGGTTTTGGCATTTGATTCGTCGTTCCCAACTTTCGAAGTAAGAGATGAATATCACCAGATTCTGCCTCTCGACCCCAAAAATCCAGAAAAGCGTGTACCTTTACTATGGCTTGTCACCACAAACTCGGTTGAACACATCGAACTATGCATTCCCACTAGAGGATCATCAAGACGTAAAAATAAGTTAGTCCAATACATCACCCAAACTCGAAAGGTTGTCGGTCATTTAGACACGACTGTCTATCCTGAGCCACAACAGGCTGCCAGAGCAGCTGCGGAGTACATTCTTGAGGATCCGACGGAATTTTCCTGGCCCATAGTGCCCATGCCAGATATCGACATTCCCTTGCCTGGTTATGGAGCTTTCAACTGTCGGTCGGATTCATTGACACAATCTTTGTTTTCGCCAACTGAACCAAGAATACAATCTGGCTTCAAGCGACCCTCTGTAAGTGCATCATGGCCTCGTTTCATGTCATAGCATGATACTAACTGTTTCAGGATTTCGATGCTGTAGACGAGGATACTGCATTCAAGCGCCAGCGACTTACACCCACAAGACAAGGTAGAGAGCTTGATTTGAATACTACCAACGGGAACTTGGTGGAACTCAACAAAGAATTGAAAATATTGCGTAGTCGATGCGAAGATTACGAAGGAAGTATCAAACGAATTCAACCAAAATTCCAGCGAGCCCTTGACGAGAGAGCCCGATTCGAGCACGAAAACGCCCAAGCCGTGAAACGTCTATCCGAGTACGAGAGGAAACTGGAAATAGAAGGTAGTGCAGCCGCAAAACTTCGTGAAGAGAACGCATCATTGAAAATTGAGCTTTCCGTTGCTCAAACCTCTCTTGCCACCTCTACTGTTCCCTCTGTAGCTGAACTTCAGAAAACGAAAGACGAACTTCGTGATGCACGGGCTGAAATTGAACGTCTCAAGAAAAATCACGCGAGTGCAGAGAAACGAGCTGATTATGCAGCGTCTCTCTATCAAGAGCACTCTCAACAAACCCACGAAATGCGCAACCAGCTTGAAGCCCTCCAGTCCGAACGCAAGGGCCTACAAAGCGAGGCCTCTGCCGCCCGTGTCGAGATCCAAAAAGTCAATCACGACGGAATCATACAGCAACAACTTGATTCCATCAATGAGCTCAAGAGAGAACTTGCTGAACGAGAACGAATGCTGGAAAGCGTTAGTAGGCAATTGGAATCATACCAAAACGGACGAAGAACAACGCGCGGTACAAGTGTTCCAAGAAGTCCAAGAATGAATAATATGAGCCCGAGGCCGAGAGCGATGGGCAGCATGGCACCAGGGAGCAATACAGCGAGCAGGGGAAATAGCCCAGCGCCTGGTATTTTTGCTGGTGATCTATTTCAGGGCGGTGATGCGGGAAGAAGATTTGGCGCGCATTTGCAGTAAGCGGGATGGATAATTCGCTCGAGAATAGGTCTTCAAGTCCACTTTTGGATCTCGAGGATGAGGTCTACCTTTGATGATGAAAATAAGCCAAGTATTCAATCAAAGTTTTGTACATGGAGGATACTGGGATGGGTGGACAATTGCAGCGTGGCGATGAACTCTGAATTTCGATCTGACAACACAAACTGGCTGGGGGAGGAGATCTGAAATATACACATATGGCGTCTTCTGCGTTTCGCGGATATTTGATCCTATTTCATTTACTTTTTTATTTGCTTACGATTTGATGAGCGGGTGGAAATATTATTTTCGCATATGCGTTTGCGTTGCATGTATCGGTAGCTAGAGACGTATACCAATACATTATTGGGGTTAGTTGGTCAATAAGATAGTTGGGAGGACTGGATATAATGAGCACCTTTCATAATCTCATAATCACAATACTTACTTACATACCTGACTTAATTTTTCGACAAGGAGAAAAGTTTATGCTGATGCTTTGCGATGTTACATGGCACGCTTTGAGACTAAAACAAACTCTGTATACATTATTTATTCTTTCTATCTACTATTGCAAATATTTATTATTTGCCCTGAGTGACTATCTAGCCACGCTTGTGCCGCCTCAGCAAGCTGCAGAGATATTATTTTTTCCTCTGATCCTGTACCGAAGACCGAACCATCCAGCCAATTACCCCAGTCCCTGTCAATTCTCTTTCGAAAATGCCCTTCTCCCTCCCTATGTATCCGCCGTGCCAACTCCGACCAGCATAATGCTATCCTTGACTCACAGCGCCATCAAAAAACGCCTACCTATCAGATTCGAAAGTGATGGAGCAATACAATCCTAAGCAATTGTAGTATGAGATGAGCCGAAAGTTAACATGCAAAAAAGACTCATTGGGTATGCCATAAAAAAAATATTCTAGAACGCCGTTGGCTCCCGAAAAAAAGAAACGTTTTGTTAGTGTCAGTGGAATTGATGATGTTTCAGTGCTTATACTGAGCAATCATCTTCGCCTCCAAAGGATCTCGCCTAAGCAACGATGTATTGTTTACAAATCCTTCCATGACAGAATCCTGAAAGCGCTCCGAGGGCTCCTTTGTTCCCGAGCTAGTCTTTCGTCGCCCGAATTGTGCCATGTCAGGTGTTTTGATTTTTGAACCATCATGTTTTCGCGAACTAGCTACTGGCGGGGAAGGTGGAAATTGTTGAAGCCTTGAGAAACTAACATCAGTCTCATCCAAAAGCATTGGGTCATCGCCGCCAGTCAGATCCATAACCTCCCCATTGAATTTTGACCCTGTCCATTTTGCCAAATTCGAGCCGCGCTGCTCTGGCGATGGAGAACGTAATACTGTTCCATTTCGTCTCGATTTTACATCACTTTCCAATTGTCGAGGTGAATTCATACCAGAACGCGATGGACTTTCTAAACCTTGAACACAGTCATCTTCCCGGGATTCGTGCACTGGGAAAAGCCCTGAAACTTCGCCTTGCAAGGCTGCCTGCCCTGTCGATTTGCTGAACAAGTTGCAAAAATTGCCAACAGCATTAACAGCATTTCCGATCAAACTTGTGCCACTTCGAGGTTCTTGCTCAGTCGGTTCCTCGCTTTTATGACACTCGTCTTTCTCGAGATCGATGACAGAGGGCTTCCTCCGTGGGTTTTGGGCTAACGACTGTGGATCCGCACCTTCCTGTGTGGTTTCTTCATCTTCTTGAGAATCACGAATCTCGAGGTGTATAGGAGGCTTGGAAGTATTGGGCACAGTGCGAGCAGTTTGGCGAGGTTCTCTACCACGGACTCTCGACCTAGATCGCTCTTCAACTGGCTCATCATCTATAATGTTGACAGAAATTGAGTTAGGGCCATCTTGAGATTTTTCTTGAAGAGTTTCCTGGCTATCACTGATATTGATAACCTTGTTGGCTTTTGGCAACGGCTTTAGAGAATCCTTCGCCTCTGTCGAGGTATCTTCATAATCATGACGTTCATTGAGGGTAGAGCTGTTAGCATTGGAGTTTTGTTGAGCAACAATTGACTCAGAGCTAGACGCTGTTTGCGGCTTTGACAAGTCAGTCTTTTTAGCAGTCATGAATGGAACATCTTTCCCCTTTTTAGCCCTTTTCGCTATTCTGATCATTTTGGCTGCATGTGCTTCTTGAACTTGCTCTTCCTGAAGTTTAAGGAGAATATCGCGGATCTTAGTACGAAATGCGGGTGCATCATTCCGATCGCCATCAACTTCGTACTTGTTCTCCATGATATCTTCTATGAAACTATCAGGGCGTTCAAAGAATTCCTCAATGTAGCTTAGCAGGTACACGCCACAATCACAAAAATTGCCTTGTACAGGAAGGCCTTTACCTAAATATCTTCCTGTGGCACTGTCTTTGTCCTGTGTTTTTGCCGCCATACCAATGGGTTTAGGGGGTATGATTGACATGCTTTTCTTCGCTTTAATTTCGGCGACCATGTAATCTTTTAGATTGACACAAGTATTGGAGTGTTTCAAAGCGAGTGAATCAAAAGTAATAATTCTAGGCTGCTTTGGGTCATATGTGCGGATTGGAGGAATTCTTTTGCCTTTTGCAACAGAGTTTGACTTTGCCGGTGGCGAGCTCGATTGTGCTAGATCAATTACATCTGTGGCAAACTTGTCTACGGCGGTATCGTCCGGATTCATCTCCACTGAAGCAGATGCCAACCCGTGGTTACTGGGTGGGAATTTTTTGGCAGGTTCGAGATCGTTTGGAGTTTCGGTTTGCTTATCCTGTGCCAATGACAGCTCTCCAAAGCTATCGTCGACACCAGTCTCATCCTTATCACTCACAGATCTCATGGGGGTAGACTGCGGTGATTTAGAGGGCGTAGTGAGCTTGCTTGCGCTGCGAAGCTCTATTTCTCCATCCTGTTCAGATTGCACATCATTCTCGATAGGTTGTGGCGACTGCTTAATCTCTAGGTTGAGAAGTCTGGGTGCATTGCATATGATCGCCACATACCAATGGGTGTTCTCATTGACAGGAACAATAATATAATCATAAGACAGAAGATCCACTTTCGCTGTCCATCTCTCAACAGCCTCATAGTTGATCCCCTTCTTGTTCTTTGCAGCCTTTGTTAAACTTGCGTAAAAAAACGTGTTATGGACATAAACACGAGTAGAGAGCTCGGGATGTTGCTGCTCGAGCCAGAGGAGATAGAACATAATAAGATTATCGTTCAAAAACTCTCCATTGTCAAGCCTGTAGATATCCTGCTTATCAACGGTAGCGGTCTTCTTACCGCTCTTAGGATATACCACAGATTTCTCCCAATTCTTTTCCCAGTCCTTATTGACCTCTGACCAACGTTCTGGGCTGGGACTTCTTGCCTCAGAGGTCGGCTTGTATGTCTTGGGTCTCTCGGCACTTCGTAATGAAGCACGCGTTCCATTGGTTTTGCTCGATGACGCGTAAAACTCGGCGGGTTCAATTGGATCGGAACTATCATTCTTATTCTGTTGCGAGGGCGGTATCTGCATCTTTTCATGAATTTTTTGCCTCTTTGCTCGTGAAAGACTATGATGTTGTGCATGCTGATCTTCGTGCCCGACTAATTGGGTTCGCTGTGCTGTTCGTCTGTCTTGATTTGACGTCAAGAGTTGAAGATCTTCAGGCTGACTTTCGGCTCTGCTTCGTTTGTTGAGTGCTTGTCCAGTTCTCTTGTCGAGGTTCTCGCGGGCATGAAGAAACCTTTGATCGATTTCAGAACTAAAGGATTTCGTTAGTTTGGGGAATCAACAATGAGGATCAGGGTTACAAACTTTTCCACCCATTTAACTTCAGCATCTTTTAGGAATAGCTTGATCGACTCGAGGAAATTTTGACTTGCTAAAATTCCGGAAAATTCTATGAGCATATCGGCGTCTTTCATGAGACCAGATTCTTGAGGTTTTCGGATGACCAATTTACAAGACTCACGTCCAATCATTATTTTTTGGATAGCACTTGCTTTGATAGAGAAATCTGAAATGATCTCCTTATCTTTCACAAGTCTAATCACTCCAGATTTATCCAGAGTCAAGCACCAGTTCTCCATTTGACCTGGTCGAAGCCAATAAATCGTTGGTGAAAAGAGGCTTTCAACCCTGAAAGATTTCCCATGGCCCCGCTGTTGTAGTTTTTGGTCGTCATTTTTACTACCACCCCATTTCGTCATGTCACCCCTTCTATCACGGCTCGATTCCATGTCGATATCATCCTCATCGTCATTGCAATTGACTTCCGGGCTCTGCAGTGGTTTGTTGATCCGCTTTACATGCGGTACCTCGGGTGGGTTTCCTTGCGAGAGCTCATCCTCGCTACCGTCCTCTAGTTTCACCTCTCCCAGTACACGTCTCTTTTGTACAGAATTGGATAGAATGCGCCTTTCGAGTTGCGAATTTGAGACGTACGACGATTTTTGGAGCTCGCTTTCTCTCGAACGTGGAGCTTGATGTGCGGTTGCGAGGTGTGAATTGCCACTAGACGGAATTACAACTTGAGGGACAATTTTTGAGGTAGAGTGTGGAGCCTGCAGCTCATCTTCTTCATTCGATATAGGGTCTCTGATGTCCTCCAGATGTGAATTGCTTGCGAGTCTCTTAGCGTTGGTGGTCTGTTGTGCTTTAAAACCAGCGTTTCCGTGAGTATGACCCTGGCTTTCTGAATGGTGGTCAGAGTTAACTTTATGCCTCTTGCGCTTCTCCTTTCGCGGCTTCACTAAGTCATTGACCGCTTGGTATTCAGCTACGGTGTACGACTCAAAAGCCTTGACTTTTGAGCAAATGCCATGTTCTTGGTGAGGCGAGTTATTGTACTGACTCTGTATAGGTATCTGGCTCACAGGTCCCTGACCCTGATCTGCTTCATGCTCAAATTGGTTTGGCCCGCAGCCTGTTCCATTGCTTAGAAGTGCTTGCTCTGTTTTTTGCTTCTTGTTTGGTCGTTCAGATTGAAGATTGAAGGGCTCGAATGACCGGGGGTGTGAATGTGAAGGAGTATTTTGTGCATTTCCCAGTCTATTCACAGGTTTTTTGCCTCCTTGTAGAGCAGGTCTGGTCTTCTAAATGTCAGCTAGAGAACAATGCATGGGCAGTGTGCCAGAACATACCATCTTTGCACTGATCTCTTTGAATGCTTCGGAAGATTGCGCCGTTCGAGAACTGCAGATTTTCTCCGTTAGTAAAAGAACGAATGGTAGTCGAACTGCAGGGGAAGTATTATACATTCGGGTACTGGTATTCTTCCAGTAGCGATTTGCAAACCTCCTAGATATTTAGTTAGCATATACACAATTCTAAGTACATTCGTCTGCCAAACTCATCATACCACTTGACCGGCTGCACAATCTTGCTTGAGTCCGTATCTCCTTCCTTTGGCGCATCATCAACCAAAGTTATGGGACTTCAAGGATTAGTTTTGCGCCAAACCAAAAAGTGTGTGACTTATGAATTTTTTAAAGTAAGCATACCTATGATCATCTAGCCCATCAAAATCATTGATGTGTTGAATTATTGGCTTTTCGTTATTTGCATTACATATTTCGATGTTCGCAAGATTGGAAACTTTTTGGAAGTGGATGTTCTGCAGGCGGGCGCGCATCAAATGTTAGCTAAAAGCAGCGGGGCTAGCCGAGATATTTCAATGACAGTCAGATAGCGGATAGCCTTGTGGCCAAAATGCGATAAGATTATGGCAAAAAGAAGACGACATCAGAAGAAAAAAACTTACACTTGTCTCTGGCTCTTCCAAGTCATCTATATGGGAGATGGAGGTATTGGATATCAATTTTGACTCAAAGCCTTTCTGCTGAAACCCTTTGTCTATCCTAACTTCATAGCGTCCATCTGTGTCGGAAATATGTTGAAGATTCATTCGGGGGTGATAGATTTTTGAAACCGTTGATTTCGAGCTGATAGATTCAATAGCATCGATGAATGACGGTCTCGGAAGTGATATCTGCGCTCCTTCACTGTTGCGCTTTTCATAGATACACTGTTGCTGAGCTGTCCGGTGGATGTTGTTGTTGGTAGTGAAGACTGTTGAGTTTGTTTCGAGAGGTGGAATATTCTCATACTTTATCGAGGTTCTGGTAATCATCAAGGCTCGCTTCTGAGTGGTTGTTTTTGAAGTTACTTCGGCGTCATCAGATTCCGAACCATCCATGACCACAAGATTTAACGCCTTATTCTTCGAGGGTGGTGCTTCGTAATGTTTAAGAATACCATCTATTTCATCTGCATCTGAGTGCGGAATTGAGATGGTGCCGTTGTTTGATTCCCCAGAACTTCTTGATCTGTTATCGTCCTGGAATTTCCTCCATATCAGCGGCCTGAGAATGGAGTCCATACTGCTCAATACCCGTTCACTTCCTATTTGTTGATTTTCTCTTGGATTCCTTGGACAAGTTGTTCTCCCTAAAGGAAATTTGTTAGCGGTGAGCCTATTTCCTTTGAAGTTTGAAGGAGATGCACTTTCTCCTCCTGCATACACAAAACTTTGGTTGTCATTCAAGGTTCTGACTTGACAATGATATCCTCTCTAATGGCTTGTTGTCTCTCTGTGGACTTTGGGAGGGAAAGTGCAGTTTTTGTTCTCGCAAACCTTTGAAGTGGAAGGTTGTAAGGTAAAAGAAGGTGAGAACAACACAGGCTGTCGCAAAAGACCGACTTCCCGAAATAGACAGAAGGTTGAATTGAAGAACTTAAAGGCAATCTTTTGAAAAGATTTTCTATTCCAGAAACCAAATAGCTTATGAATGCGTAGTTCTCTGGGACCGTCAAAAGGTATTCGAGAAGCAAAACGGCTGTAGATTTTAACTTATCGCAGACCACGATATTTCTGAAGATTGTGAATTTGAGGATTTGAAGATTAAGCAATTGAGAATGGCAGCGAACCCTTCGCGTAATGGAATATTGACAGTGAATACTTGCTGTCACTCGACCAACCACCGACCGTCTTTCGAGTAAACGGTCCAAATGGGAACATAGTCGACCACAAGGTTCTTTCTTATATTCAATCCGATTTTCACTTTAAAAAAGATGCATTGTCTGTTCACACAGAATCTACCGTAGAGTAACCATACGCAGTTCCTGGCAATCAATACAAATCACCAAGCTGCAGAATCTACTGAACGGTTTTGCAGTACTGTAACTGAGTCTACTTACATTTCTTGTATCACATGCACATCGCGCAAGGGAAGAGATATAGAGACAACGCACCATAGGCCAATATAAGTTCACGAAGTGTGTATTGAAAGCATACAAGTTAGCAAGCATGGACTTGTTGATCTCAATACATAACCACTAACCAACAAGAGCATATTTAGATCGAATCCTCCAACTTGAAAATGAGGATCTTGAAATGCGTCATGATATATAAGAACATTTATGCATCAAGCCTTTGATGTTGTTTTGCTTGACCTGGTCAACAATGTATCCACACCTACCCTGAATCAATCTCCCATGGACATCCGTAGGTCGATATCTTGAAGTCTAACTATTTCAAATAAGAAAGTCACCCGAACATATTCTAATCTTCAAGGAATTTAAGACCATCTAGAGCTTATAGTCCAGCCTTCCATAAGTTTAGGGCTGCCTTAACCTTCAGACTTGTGACCCGGGCCGAAACGGTTTCTGCACAATGGCGTGAATTGAAATTTCTTTGACAGCCCTGACATTGAAGCTCCCTGATCCCCACCCCCAATCCTCAATCGCCATCTAATCCAGAGTTGGTTCCATGAGCTATAGGCTGGTGTTAGTAACAAATATCAAAATCCTCCTTATCACTGAATACGATGGCAATTGACAGGTCTTCTCCAAACTGGTGGGTGGTGAATTGTGATTCTTAATACAGCTGTACAGATAAGAAAAGTCGCAGTTCAGAGTCATGAAGCACTCTGTCCATCTATCCTCAGTATCATTTCCCCTCCATCTACAAAAGCTCTCCCCTCCTTCACCATTATCATCATCTATTTAGACTCTGGGTAGAGGTCCTCCTTCAAGCTCACACCTAATTCCTCACGGAGAGGCTTAAGTTCCTCCAAATATTGGTCGTATTGGCCACGGTTCTCGACCTTTGCCTTGATACCTATGTATGATGATGTCAGCCCTATACCCCTCCTCAACTATGCCTAGTATCCACCCCACTTGCGAAATGCAAAACAAACAGTACATACCCTCGAAGATTCGTACGGCTGTAGGGTAATCGTTAACTCTTCTTGCGGCTTTCAATGCGGCAACGACGACGGATGGGGAAGGTACGAGATCGTAAGCAAAAGCGTTGTTGAGGTTTCTCTATACAAGAAAGATCATACGATAATTAGCACTCTACATGCATATATACGTGTAGAGAAGGGGGGGGGGGAAGAAAGTAAGGAGGGCTGCACATACCTGGAGCTCGAAGACATCTTGAACTTGCTCGAATTCCTTCTCATATCTGTCCGGTCATTAGCCAACCTTGGTACTGCATGTTGATCTCCCTTCGGCTGGTTTCGCTTGTGGGAAACATGCTCAAACGCGAGCAATATGCCCCTCCAATTGGAAACCGACATACCTAGCTGTGAATTCCTCGAAACTCTCCTCGTGGTGGCCAGCTTCTTGCCCGTCCTTATCAGCAGACAAACTACGGCTGGTGGTGCTGAAAGAGCTGGCAGAAGTTGCGCTCATTGTTGGGGCAGCACGGGGAGTGAAGCTTCGGAGTCCATTGGATCTGAAAATAGCCGATGGCTGCGCGCGCGTAGCAATACGCAGAATTCTGGTTGACGACATTAGGAAAAGCTGTTGTGGTGAGGTTATTCGGTATTTCGTGGACTTTCGATGGGTTTGAAGTCAAAATTGCACAGTTTCGACAATTTCCAGACCAAGTCAATCCATGTGCAGTGATTGGTTGTGAGTATTGCTTAGTCATAGCCTCAGCACCCGAGGCCTTGAATAATGTTGATGTCAGGTCATTTCATCTTTCGAGTATCCCACCTCTGCTTTACCTGTATGTTTATGGTACCAGTATATTGTTGCTCTTTCTAATATCTCATCTTATATGGTATTTGATTTTCTAAATGATTTATTCGGATTCATAAGAATCATCATAGGCTCAAAATATAAGTTAACGGCACTTCTCGGGAATTCATCGCATGAGTGACAGATTCGACTAACTCATAATTATCTATCTTGACAGATTTGACAGATTGACTAGACAATATCCAGGAGTTTATGGCTGGATAGCCAGCATGAAGGTTGTCGTCTTCATTTTTGTCATGACACATTATGGCTTTTTTACTTTCTCGGACCAGTATCGAGTGTTTACTTCAATGGCATTTTCGGAACATACTCTCAAGTATCGATACTATTCCCGAATATCCCGGGGCGTCTCCCATCTAGGATAATATAAATACGTGATCTTTCAATACAAAGCTCTTGCCTCCTCCATTGACAAGATGTTGGAACCTTTATCCGGCTACTATGATAAACAGTAAATGAACTAACTTTGTGATGAACCGAGGTCGTCGTCAACATACAGCGTAGCGACATACTCTGTACAGTTTTGTTGGTGCCAAGAGTGCGAATATCGTTTACGAGCTCAAGCTCCATAGCACTCCGAGCATCTCCACACAACGGAAAGCAAGGCGGCTTGACCGATTAGCATGGAGTCGTCTATATCGGTGAACAATTGAAGTGTGTGGTAGGTAGGTAGTGACTCGCAATCGCTGATTCTCGAGCTCTTAGACTGTCTGAAGCAGCTTCTGCGAACTTTATCAGCCTACGTCCTTCCCAGGTAACAGAGACTAATCAGTCTGAAAAAAATACTCGTGATGGCTTTCTGGTAATCTTAATTTCTAATGTTGTATGTTATTAGCCCAACTCCTATCAGGGTTTCTAGAAGCGTGTTAACTCGCTAGAAAAAGGGTTGGGGATATTAAGGTTTGCTTGAGCCGCATCAACTGCCACATATGTGCGATGTTAACGAGATTACAGATAGGTAGACAATGAAGATCTATTAGATTCCCTTTCTTTGGTGACTTTGAACACAGGGTAACCTAGGTGGGTGCATTCATGTTATGATACTATTTTTATACTGTCTAGTATAGAAAGTTGTTCTAGCTACTCGCTATGTATATGTCTACCCTCTAGCCCGCCAACTAATATCACCATATGTCACTGTCTGTTGGTCTATTCTGTAGCTGCAATCATATATCCTCACTCGAGCACGCAATATCATCACAATGCCTTATGACAGATGGAAGCTTCCACGGAGTAAATCAAGTGCCCACCCTTGTTCCTTGATTCGTGAGGTCAACTGTCAAAGTTTCAACGGCTCTTATTATACGCGGATGAAAATCCAAGTATGAAATTACCAAAACGTTGTTGTTCACATGAATTGGAATTCCTCAGCCAGTAACAATTGATTATGTATTCCCACCTGTGTAGCTTTTGACAATTCTAAAAGAACCATTGGTTACAGCCAAATGCTTGGAAAAGTCGGTGATGAAATGATACGTAGGAAGAAGCATGTAGCATGTGAAATTCTCCCAAATCCAATCTCGGTAATGTCTCCCCGTTCCCGACCCCTTTAAGAAAAAAAGTGAACTAGTTGACAGTTCTTCATCTGTTTTGGCAGGAACACATCAAAAAGGAAACTTTTTTCTTTCCCTTCACTTCCCTTTACTTCAATCTTAAGACAGTTCACATTTCTCATCAAGAAGCTCGTTTTCTAGAATTGTTTTCTCAAGATCCTTTTAACCTTTTCCCCCCAAAATTCTTGTGCATTGTTATTCTTCTCATTAGACTAGACTACCGGGGATTCTCCTAAAGGATATTAATTTATTCACTTCCATTCCCTTCATTCGTCATTCATTCATTCATTCATTGGGGTTCTTAATACTTTTATGTCTTGAATTCATCCAGAGAGACTCACTCAATCTTTCGTTGTCGTATCTTAATTGGAGAAAGATTGTTGTTTATAAGTTGCCTTTTCGCGCTGTAAATAACTTCTCGCTCTAGCGAATTTCCACTTCTTCGAAAAGAACACGCGACATCTCGATAGGATTGTCGCACATTCAATCAAGGTCAACAATACATCCATCACAATCGCAGTTTTGTCGTTATGTCGTCAAGTGGATTAGATATGAAGGCATTCCCCTTCCCAACAATTGACAAGCCATTCGGTGTGGAATTATGGCCAATCTTCGATAAAGTATTCACCGCGGTGAAAGGTTACCATCCGCAAGACTTCGATTTCCAACCACGGGTTACACCTATGTCAACATTGAAGGAGAGTGGCTTCACAATTCTGGCATACTATGTAATAATATTCGGTGGAAGGGAGTTAATGCGAAATCGACCAGCCTTCAAACTGAATGGTCCTTTCATGATTCACAACTTTTACCTTACAGCTATCAGCGCCATCCTTTTGGCACTCTTTGTTGAGCAATTGGTACCCACAGTTTACAACCATGGTCTTTTCTATGCCATCTGCGATGTCAGAGGTGGCTGGACTTCTCCCTTGGTTATTCTCTACTATGTAAGTTTCTCTAGGGACGAGATCGGATTAATATGATTGTGCGGCTAACATGGATTAGCTCAATTACCTCACAAAATACCTCGAATTGATTGATACCGTCTTCCTCGTCTTGAAGAAAAAGCCATTGAGTACGTAGCTGCAGCTTTGCGATCCATTCCTTGTATAAATGCTAATATTTTGTGCAAAGCTTTCCTTCATTGCTATCACCACGGTGCCACTGCTCTCTTGTGTTACACTCAACTTATTGGATTGACTTCTGTTTCATGGGTCCCAATCACCCTCAACCTCATGGTTCACGTTGTCATGTACTGGTACTATTTCCAAAGCGCGCGTGGAATTCGCATTTGGTGGAAGGAATGGATCACCAGACTCCAGATTATTCAGTTTGTCATTGATCTTGGTAAGACTGCACAAATACCCAATCCGCCACATCACATTTTTCAGCTTGCTAACAGACTCTTCACTCTACAGGCTTCGTTTACTTTGCATCCTACACATACTTCACGTCAACTTACTTCCCCAACATGCCAAGCGCAGGTCACTGTGCTGGTGAAGAATTTGCAGCTTTCGCTGGTATGGGTATTCTCAGCTCTTACCTTTTGCTGTTCATCTCCTTCTACTTCGCAACCTACAAGAAAGATGGAAAGCGCCCCACGGGTCGCAAGGCTGCTCGTTCCTTGGTCGATGCCAAAGTTCCGGATGTCGCCACACTTACACACGGAAAGATCAATGCAAGCCCTGTAAATGCTCGTGCAACAGGCGTAAGCCCAGCTCGTCCAGCGACCCGCTCCCGCAAGGCATAAATTTGCACTTTGGGATACGACTTTACACAATCGGTACGACCTCGACAGTCGATCCGATTATGCGATAAATGATAATGGATAGTCAACTCGCAGCCTCTTTCGAAGCGAGTGCACAAACTTCTTTGAGAAATAAAAATTCTCCTTGTATATTGGTTTTTCTTAGGGGTGGCACGACACAAAGTGAGACGTGGCGTCACCTATACAACTTTTTATCTGTGTTATGGACAGAAATACACATAAGTAATGAATGCCATTGCAAAGCACATGAAATGATGGGTGGCTTGGGCGGAACTAGAAAAAGAACAATTCAGATTTCAACAACCCTATTTTAAAACTTAGTACTTCCTTCTTAATATTCGTTTCTTGTACGTTGTAGGGCAATATGGTTGTTGGTTGTCATTCAATGAGTTAAGATATTGGCGTGTGGGTGTGGTGATCTGGGAAAATGAAGTGAACGATAGCATAATAGACAGACGAAAATTTCATGAATCATTTACTTGTGTATGTGGGTGTGCTTATCATTTTTAGTTTGTGATTTTGAATTCGTTGATGGTCATTGGTGGTGAGTGGGAGCACGAGTGAGAGTAAGGAAGGGCATGAGATTCAAGCCTGGAGGGAGTTAGTTGCCTTGACTCGGAGGAGGCTAGTATGTGTGGTGTACGTGGTGTAGAGAAGCTGAAGAGCTAGCTGCAGGTTTTTACACCTATCATCTAGGTACGATGTGATGCGTGTTTGTTAAGTTTGAGGTTTCTCACTGTTTCTGATATATGTCGTCACTTGAGATATAAACGGTGATGGATCATGGATGGGAGTGATCGAGGAGGTTTTTATGGCTTGAATGAAAATTATGCTGGCCAGTGGGCGCTGGATAGGATTCGTACAGTGTATACAGATTGGCGAAGAGGGGGGGTTGTTGGGAATGGGGATGAGTGGTATTTTGAATGTGAATGTGAGGGGGAGGGGGGAAAGGAATGACTTATTTCTGGTTATCTTGATGCTAGGTATGGTAAGTTGATATCTGAGATCAATTGAATTGCCAAAATTCAATCCATATCTATGAAAATTTTAAAAGATTCAAGTGCTACTCATCTATAGATAGATAGATAGACATCGTGATCACGCATTGCGAGTTGTGACTCCCTCTTGTCTGGAAAGTCCTTCAGTGCTAGAGGGTGTTTGTATGTGGGTAGGTAGGTATTTGGGGATTGGAATGTAACTGAGGGCGAAGAACAGAGAACAGAGAACAGAGAACAGAGAACAGAGAATAGAGAGCACAAAATGATGCTCCGGGTGCTCTGGAGAAATACTTTTACATCGGGAAAGTATTCAGAAATGAATGTGAGAGGGGATTGAGAGTTTTCTTGGAGGGAAAACACCTTAACCTTTGAGGAAGTTTTCTCGATTGTGATGAATGGGATACCACACTAGAGGATGGAGGTTTTGAGAATGGAGCGTTTTCCGCGATGTTGGTTGGTGTTATTATGATGTGCGGTGGCTGAGCGGCTGATTTGATGATGTACGGACGTGTGGGTGTGGAGTATGGGGGATGTGAAAGCGGGAAGAAGAGTAGGGTTTCGGGGTTGGGATTTGAGGCTTGCAGTTTAGTGACAACATGTATCGTTCTATGCTGAATGAAACATTATATTCCGTGTAAACCGTACATACATACACAACAAACTCTACACAGACATCTTCGACACCGTGTCCTCTACAAACAATATATATCCCAAAGAAGTATAGCCTACCAAATCTCACTCAAGTTATCAACAGTCTGCTTCGCAGTGCCTCATTCAAGTAAGCCCATCTTACATCAAGGTCCGAGGCCAACATCCCAGTACCGTGGTTCAGGTACACGTATGTAAACTTATGCTCGCGGGATGGCTGCTTATGTTTTGCATTCACGGAGATCATTTTGCGATCTTACTTCTGAGTCTCGAGTCTTTCTTAAACTCCGCTTATGGCTGAGAGATGGTGGCGGTATAGGCGAGGTGTGCTTACACAGGATAAGAATAGGAATAATGACGCTGCTGACTGATGCTATTCAGATCTTATTTTAGTGTCTGGTTCTAGGTTGTATCATGTACAACATATTGAGTGTGGAGGGGTAATTCTTGGGAGAGGATTTTTACGTTCAGCTCAGGTCGGTGGTATGGGGTAAGAATACATGGAGAAGAGTTCGAAGGAAGAGGAGAGGAATTGAGATGTTAGGTTGGTGTTGTCAAAAGATAGAAAGATCGTCGTGTGAAATTAGAGGTTTTATTATGTTACGTTGGATGACAAGGTCGGGGTTCGTGGTGGTAAGGAAAGACATGGAGGCAGTGATATACATGGAGATATGACGATCAGAAAAGAAACAAACTGTTCCCCTCCCAAGATATTCATAACACTGATAAGAATAATTGGAGTCTATGGAGATAATGACAACGACGAGTGACAAACGAACTAACAATGTCTCTGTGGAATTGTGATGAGCGTTGGGCCCAAAATACCCCCCCGAGCCCCCCCATATGTATTCTCAGACACGTTGACGTCAGACCGGAGCTGTTAACGTCAATGTCTTTCATATTTTCCTCAAACTGTTGGAAAGTCTCAGATGCGAGATCTATGTATAGTTACACAAATCCCCCGATTTTCAGCCTGCTGTTCGTAAATTTGTGCCTCCCCATCAAGGTGGGCTGATTATGGTGATAAATATGTAATACCGCATGTGAAAAAAAATTCAGGAAATGCAAACGTTGTATCCAGAAATCCACAGGTGCTGATATCCAATGATACACGCAGTAACAAATTCAGGTTCAGGTTCAAAGTCAAGCAATCAAGCACTCGCCCGTCATCTTGCATGGGTTATGTTAGGGTTAAACTCTGCTTCCACCCAATGCTCCAAAATGTGATTGGTGAGTATGTCGAGGCAGGCCCTGCGTACAGTACATTGCCGAAGCCAAGGCGATAAGTCGTAAATGCATAGAGTATCGATATGGTATCGGGATAAATTTTCCAAGTGGATGCTCCAAGCCTCCATCGTGGACACAACACGGTGGACTCTTGCTGTGGTGCGAAGTAGATATTCGTGGTTAGAGTGTGAGAAGTCGGTTTGCGTAGCATTAAGGAAGAAAAATGATAAAATTGACTCTATTGCCTTTAGTATGGAATACAAAACTCTGTAAAGGTGTCTAGTCAGGAACTAGTGAGGAGCAAATCGATTATCGCAATTATAAAAGACGATCACCATTTAATACCGATTGTGGAGAATAGATATCCATTGGCATCATTTATTAGCACACGGACAATTCGAATTGATTTCTCACGATCTCATGACAAACCATCAAGCCTGTCGAGTCTGTTCTCCTGAATCCCGTGACTCGTGAGTCGTGAGTTCGTATTTGCTTGTCAAGGAGCCAGTGAGTGTGAGTGGGAATGAGGAAGATGGAGGAGAGTGAAAAGATGGATTTTCATGGATAAAGCTTAGCCCCTCCAAGGTCCATGCTATGATCCAGGGGTCAAGCACCACTAGAGTTAGCCTTGTAACAAAATTAATCTAGTGCCACGAAGTGTACTATCTATGTAAGGTCCCGTGGCTCCATACGGTCAGAACCTTAACCTATTCTTTCTTCTTTTCTTTTTGTAAGCGTTGGAAAGAAAGCTGTCAGCGTGGTTTTGAGGTTCGCTCAAGCATCAAAACGTACATATGGCGATATCTGAACGATAGGGGTGCACAGATTAAATGCAAAGGAAATGCTGAAGGTCCACGGACTTCGAGGTGTATGAGACTCTGAAGGGAACCATTGGAACGTCTCATGATGGGATTCTTTGATACGGGAGTCGCAGTGTTATAGAGTCCCAATTCGAAAAAGAGAAACAATTCTCGTAGCGAAAGTTTAGGAGTAGAAACCGTATCGGTACTGGCGTTTACTTCTCTAGAGAGGCTTTTGCTGTTTTGTTTCGTTTTGTATTGTATGAACCAATGCAGCACGATTGTGTGCGTGCTGTGTGTACATGCGTTGAAAGTGCGTTGAAAGTGCTGTGCAATTCGATGAAGCAAAGAGCAGAGAAAACGGTGATCGGCGTTATTTAATCACTTATGACGATGAGGTTGTATGTGTGGATTCCTCAAGGAAGTAGGAGTTGGTTTGTACTACTCTAGAAATTGGAATATGGTGATAATCCTACCTACCAAGACACCAAGACTGACTCTGCATGTATAGATACCTGGGTATTTGATAGGTAGAGATCCAAATCGTGGAGGGCATATCTATGCAAATGTGAATTTGAATCAACACGAAACAGTCAAACAAATGAATATGGCAAAACAAAAACCGTTCAGCCTGTTTAGCCTTATGTTCAAGCGGTGTGGGATATAAACTATTGAATGCATGGTGATATGTACATCGTAGAGAACTACTCTCAAGCTGCTCTAGTTCTGAAGAAAATAGTGTGGCCCAAAAAAGCGCCGGTCTTAGCCTGAAGATTCACCAAATCTGAGATTAACCAATCAAAGCTTATTCAAAAATAGTCTTGAGTACTTGGTAGGTAGTGAGGAGGTAGTTTGAGGAAGGGGCTAAAATACTTCCTGGAGGAAGCTGGAACCCCTTGGTGATATGGGAGGATACGACATACCGACACAACTTAGAAATAGAGATCCTAGAAACATGCTCGAGTATTATTTGTTATATTCTATATCCGTATACTTGCAAAAGCTCATAAATGGTTCATGGGAATCGACCAGTCAGAGAGTGAATATCGAATATTGATATCACACACTCCATGAATCGTCGAACCAGGGAGAAGGGACGCGGGAGATGGATCGAGTAAGATGCTGTGGAGCGGGATGTTATGTGGATGTATGTGATATCCAGTTGTGATTCTTTTTTGGTGGTTTGGTGGCTGGTGGTCGGTTAGATGGTTGGATGGTTGGACGACCGAATGGCTGGATAGCTGAATGGATGGAATAATCTCAATTCGTCCTGAATTCTAAAATCTAAAATGTAAATTCCAAAATCTAAAATCTAAAGCATAAATCGTAGTGGGATGGATGTGCCGCAAACGTCTGTGTGTACGAAGTATAAGCCTACAGCTCACAGCCTACAAACGCTCGAGTGAGGATTCTTTGACTTTTGATTCAAACAGGTTGATGATTATTCTCTTGATCTCGTCGATATCATCGGTTTTCTCGATATTATCGATTATTCAATTGGCTGATATGCGTGTACGGAGTATGAAATGGGAAAACTTTGATGAAAGGAGAAAGGAAGAGAGGTAGCTAGGCGAGTATAGGTAGATATCCAAGAAACCCCCTTGCAAAGTATGTCTGTCTACTCTGTACAGTAGATGGAGGATGAGGATGAGGATGAGGATGACTATGATAAGTATGAGTTTGCACACAACACACACAATTGGAAATGTCAACCCCCCGTCCCGCCCCCCCCCAGACTACAGGACAGGCATATTTGACGTTTGGATTTGGTGTCTACTTCTATCATCTTGCATGAACAACAATCACGCAACATACAATCTAAAAAACTTGAAATATATTGTTATTTCTGCTTTTTCCTTGCCTCTTTTCCACCTAGATTGGTCTTCTTCCTTGACGTACAAGTTGCCAACATTCACCATCCAGTTTCTGTGATAAATTACGGACGGTACAGATCTAAACACTTAGCCGCGTCTATATATATATGATGTGCAAATACTTTTCAGCAGCTAAGCAGGAAGTCAAAATATCACCTCATTATAACCTCAGCAGATCAATTCAAGACTTACTTAGGGTTAGACATATTTTTTGCATGTTAAGTAGAGCCTAGCTGCTACTTGCATTGCCTATCATTATCACAACATTATCATTGTCACGGCTCTCCGTCTCTTGTCGACTCCAATTTTATAAAGATTCTATTACCCCATCTTTGAAAGCAAATTTCAATTTAGAAAATCATTTTGTGCGCTCTTGAATTTATATCTCTCTTATCCTCCTCCTCCTCTTCCTTCTCCTCGTATGTTGACGGTACTACCTTGGTTGGATATTCAATTGCAAAACCCATGCTTCTCAACTCTTCAAGCATACTCCATATATACACCTCTTCGTATATACACCTCTCCTAAAATACTACCTACATACATCATCATTCGACAAACTTCATTAGAGTACTTCGTACAATATAAAATACTCGCCATAGAAATATATTATCGAAGTCCACCCAAAGTCTTTTTCCGGGTCCTCGACATTACCGCCCCATTTATTTTTAAAAAAGAATTTCCAGTTATCCTTTTTTTTTTCTTGGTCTCCCCCGCGTTGGCCGCCAATTACATATCGAGGTTTCGCTTTTTGCGAAAGGACATAAACTTGAAACGATGTACGTTCTCAACTACCACCCAAGACCAGGTATAACCACTGGTCTTCCCTCCTAACACAATTTTAATGATAAGAGAAGCCTTGATCTGACTGGACTTTCATATATAGCTTGACACGTCCCCAGATAGACAGACTTGCATATCTTTTATTCCGATATTACAAGAAGTTTCACACGTATACACACACATACACTCATACATATCGATTACTTAAATTTACTTGACTCTCCTGCCAATTTTATTATATAAAGCTTGCATGGTATTAAAGTATTCGAAGGTCACGAACCATTGAACTATCCCTATCCTTTCACATCTTCTCAACGCATCGACCTAGCTGTCTACTACCCTACCTCGTCTATTCAAAAGTACCAGGGACGAGGACCCACAGAAGTACTTTATATCCTGGACGAATAAGGATATTTCGTGCCGAATAATACAGACATTTGATTCGTTTTAATAATTTAGTCCCTTTATTTTCCCGAAGTCAACATGCCTCTTATGAAGAACTTGTTCCCATCTAGGGAATTGGAAATCGAAAGACCAAATTCAAGAGCTTCACAACCCTCAAGTTTCGCAAACTTCGAATACGACGACGATTCAAATCTTGAAAGCGAGATGGAAGCTACAGTGATGAACAGGCCAAGGCCAAAGAAGAAGCCTAGCATGCCTAAAGTACCTACTATACCTCAGAGAAACAGCAAGAGAACTTCCAAGATAATGAACAATGTTATGTCGGAATTGAAGTGTCTGGATGGGTTCAAAGCTACCAAAGAAGTGGTGGAAGAAAAAGAATCCGAAATTTCAGATCCCCACGAATTATACCTTTCCAGCGAAGAAGATGCTTCACTTTCGGACACAGACTCGCTGCTCGACTTCGAAGCTGCTCCTCCATCTGATTATGATGGTTCTCGAAGCTCCTCCCGTGCGTCTGCTCAAGTTACTGCGAGAGTTGTCTCCTTTACTCTTGTGTCAAGACCACGAGTTATAGAAATCCCCCGTCCTAACAGCTTCCACTCGAATCCCACGTCTCGTAACGTTTCCCCTGTGGCAGACTATCAAATTCGTCATTCAGTCGCAGATATCGCATCATTAGCACCACTTCCTTCACCACACCCACCCCGCCGAAGCTCTAGGCAGAACTCACCACTGCGAAACTCCGCCCGCCGCCTCTCCATCTCCTCTCTTGGTTCCCTCTCCAAACTAAACACAAATCATCCCAATGCCTCCAGCGTAACACTTTCGCAACAGCCCTCTAAACTCAATTCCAGCACGACCTTCCTGCAGCCCACCTCTGCCGCCTCAAATTCCTCCCCACAGCACGCTTTTCTCTCTTCGGATCCATTCCCTTCGCCCACACCATCTCCACAAACCGAAAATCTTCCTGTCCTCCCCGAACCAGAACAAAGCTTCCAGTCTCGTCGCCCCAAATCAATGCATCACGAACGACCCAAAACACCCAATAGTCTCATGGAAGGACTCCAAGGGCTCACTCGCTCCTTCACTAAGAAGCGTCCCAGTATGCCAAAACTAAATTTGTCATACACTACTAGTTCCGTGGCATCCACTCACAGCAATACTTCAAAATCATCCTTGACCCACAGCAATGCGTCTAAAACTAGCTTGCTCACAGTTGAAGAGCGAACACCCAAAGATAGCAAATTCGGAAGTATGAAAAGATCTTCCACAGCACCTTTATATGTGCACGAAGAAAGGGAAAAGACAAAGAAGGCACAGGAAACACAATCGGCAATCGATGAGAGGGCACCTGTCAGATATGAAGATATCATGAAGAATGTCATCCGCGAGGCCCCGCCCAGGACTCCAATTACTTGGCAGAGTACAAGTAGTCCGGGCTTAAAGGGCTGGATGGGCATGGGGATGGGAAACAGAAGGAAGAGTGTTAAGAAATAGACACTTGATTTCTCACATCTACTACTTTTTTTTTTGTTATTATTTTATTTGTCCTTTCGACACCAAGATACGCTCTACTCTACGATACGATCATCAGATTCGTACTCTCGTTCGTCCATAACATCAAATTGGACGTTCTCTCTCTTTTTGGGCAACAGGAGTTTTTGGGATGGGATTACCGGTACAACACAATGACCGCTACGGAGGCTATCTAACTATCTTGCTATTTGCTTTTTATTTGTTTTCCGCAAGGCGTTTAGGGTTGAGATTTTGGGAGGAAATACCTTTGCTTCTTACTACTTTACTATCTCTGCCAGCGCGCATTGCATATGTTTACAATATCTCGTTACTGTTTATTTTATTACAGTTGATCGATTGATCTTTTTGGATGGATTCTGGTGTTGGGGAGGCAAAATCCTAGATGGAAATGTGTAATTTTTACTCGGGTTCGAAAACGTCCAAGAGACTTTGGAAGGGAAGGAGGGAAGAAGGAAAGAGAGAAATGCATGAGTTGAGATGGGATGAAATGGAATTAGCATAGCATAGCAAAGGAGTAGTATGACAATTTACAACTGCCATTCAATCATCGAATCGAGCAAGTTCTATTTACCCATGATCACCGTTTCTTTGACCTATTCCATCTATAATTGAGAAAATTCCACGAAATCTTCCGGTCCACGTGGTACAGATATATAAAAATCCATGCTTTAAATATCACGACGCCGTCAACGCCCAAGGAGATACGGACCGCAACTTCGGACATCCGGTCGGTGGTCAGCTCGAGGAACATCGAACAAAAGTCACCAATGCGAACACAACCCCACGCTCTCGAGGCATTCTGCATATCCAACCCGATTTTCCTCAAAATCTTCGGAGAATTTGGTTCTCGTGTTGTGTTTCTGTGTATCTGTGAATTTATGTACTTAATACAGCATATATGTACCGGTACAACATCATGTCATGTCATGTCATGTAATCCTCTTTTACGGTGAAGATATTCATTCCTCTATGCATTCCTGATTACATGAATATACATATATATATATGATTTGGCACAACACGAGTTTTTTTATAGTTTTTTTTTTCTTCCTTCTCGAAATCATGTAGGTACGTAGATAGAGCGAACCCCCCTTCCAACGCTTTTGCATCATGTGTCTCAGAATGGAGTGATAGTGATACATACTTCTATGCATGCTGTGCATGCTGTGTGTGTGCATGTGTGTACTATGTAGGTACTTCAAACCCACGCCTCCATCTTACCCAACCAACCATTCGGAATTTGGTGTTTGATCTCGTGTCATATCCTTTCATCTCCTTCTACTCCTTCTAATCTCAACTTGTCTCCCAGCTTCCATCTTCTATCTCTCCATCCATTCTCGCGACTCGGGGTTACACACCATCCCAGCATACCCATGTAAGTATATCAAACCCTCAATTCCATCCATCTCCTTTGCAAAGAGGGAAAAAATCTCATCCTCCCGAATCGCCACCCCCCATTATCCATTGCATTCAAAAACACAAATGCCAACCCTTCCAATGCCTCATTCTTAACCCCCAAACCCTACATTCATAATTTCCTCGATATTACCACACAGACCAAACACGGTATTGTTCTTAAACTACTCGCGCACGTTCTCTTTTTCTCTCTGACACTAAAACGAGATCCCCCTAGTCAGGTTGTTAGCAAGGTATATACTACCTTTACTACTCTGTACAAGCAAAGTTATGTAAATGGCAAACAAACGAATATAACTGGACACCCATGGTAAAATGAACGAGGACGAAAAATATATCTCCGCATTCTATTCCGCCAATCACAGACGTCTCTCGTTTTCGTGAACGGAACATTCGCTAGTTTCATGTATATAGATGAAATCCCCTGGTAATAATGTGGGGAGCAGCTATTATTTACGAGTGAATGAGTACATGTCTGCATGTAAGCTCACATCTATCAAGGTATCTCTCTCTATGGAGAAATAAACCTCCCTTTGAGTGGAGCTCTCGAAATCGATATCTCAAATCTCAAGTCTCCTAAATAGAAATAGGCGCCTCACTCGGAGAATAAAATGGGAAGCCTCTCCTCCCTTATTTAAAATTTTCGTCCGATCTATAATGTGATGTGCATCTACACGTCAGTATATCGCAAAAATTTACCGCTTCAAGTCTAGTTGTCAGATTTAGGGTTATGGGGACCTTTTCTTCACCGACGGAACGTAATATATCTGAAGCGTGATGTACCCCAGGATTCAGGGGTGGCGACGAAATTAGACGTCTGACAATCAGGAGATTTGGGTGCTTTTTCCAGAAGGGTTTCTCCCAGGCCCAGCATCGTGTCCCACTGTTCAACGGTTCATGTGGGTGATCGTATGGTATGCGGGTGATGTGATGGGTTGGTTTATCGTATGCTGGCCATTCATCCTTGCGATGCTGGGTGGATCGGAGTGCGATATGAAATAACAGATCGGACTCTGAACCACAGAGCCACCCATCTTAAAGTTAAACTTAAAGAGCATGCGTCATGTCTATGCAGGTATTATGCTCGTACGAAAAGATGATGTCTAATTTTCCTGAAACAGTCGTCGATGGCGAAATTGGGAAGCCGTGGATCTGAGATCTGTCTAAGATGGAATTTCGGTTCATGGCTATGAGGCGTTGGAATCAGGGGTGTGAGATATGCCGAGCTATGTAGCACGGATACGTTGGAGATTTGACGTTGCCGCACTTACCATATGTCCCTCAATTAGTTCATTGCAAGAGAGGTTTCGTGAAGTGTTAGTTAAGAACTCATTACCTTTGTGAGGAAATTCATCAGATTCTACAACCTTCCAACACCACAAGCAGGGATCCGAATTTGAACCTTTTCACCCGGAAACCGCGGTCCGGCCGGTCGGAAATGTTGATATGGCCTCATCATGCTGCGGAAGGCGGACGACATCCACACATATTGCCGAGGGATGTTCAAATCTGTACTGAATCTATTCACTCCTATATATGAGAGGAGAAAGCATATGGCATGCTACATGTGCTATAGAGAGTTGTCTTCCCTCTATCTGGCGATCCGCTGTAGAGGTGAGGAAGTCAAGCGACATACTCTAGACTTAAGTGCCACACACAATATAAAGAAAAGCTCGTGCTTGCTCAACAACCTGGTTGAATAGTAGTTTATTCTCATTGCATGCTAAAATATTTCCGGGCCTCATCTTCAGCTCGGGAGGAGGTTAGCGACGTGCTCAATATCAAGCTTGGGTTTCGGTCCAGTTTTCATGAAGCAATGAAAGTGCCTCTGGCAGTTTAGCAATGAGAGTATATTTGCTCGAGATGGGTCTACCTGACCTCTCAGATAACATGATACTATTCACTGATCAGTAGCCAATGTCACATATGATATAACCCAAAGATCTATTCACGCCTATTTACCCCCTTGTATTGACAAAATGTGGTTTCTTTGCTCACTATTAAGAAGTGAATTCGGAACATTATATGGTCAGGTTCCTCTATTCGTTTATGATATGAGAATACGGAACCTGATTGAGATACTAAGTTGCGCTCCAGACTACTTACCCTCGGCCATGAACTCTGTTGCCAGATCCGCAATTGCATATAAAGAAGTGTCAGGGTGACCTCCTAATAGGGCTGAAAATATGCTCACGTTTATGACTTTTCATCTTCGAACACTCTTCATAAATGTATTGATATCGAGCATTCTCCTTATTACACAGATTCAAGTCATATGAAAATAGGGATTTCGAATAATACAAATCTGATCTTCGATCTTTTTATCACTACCTTCCATGATCAAAGTTTCTAGTCCTGAAGAACTAACCTCGGTTTCTACAAAATCTTGAATTGCAGGCCAAGTGGGATATTGCAGTAGTCGATGAGCTCCATATACTATAATTGCGCGGTCGGTTGCTATAGAAAGGTAATTCTTGCTAAGTGTTCGAAGAAGATTGAGTGATGCAGATGACAGCTCAAGAGAACCTCAAGGTGTCGGAAGTATAAGCATGACTGAGGTTCCAACGAAGCTACCATCAACGGGTACGCTAGGTGCAAGTGAGTTGTGTAATATCATAATTTGAATGTATATTCTACCAGCTTCAACCAATCTCATGACGTCTAGAAGTTGTCTATCTTCAGGAAGAGCTTTCTCGAGGGTCTCGATAGGCAAAGCTGTGTTGGCAATCCAATCGACAGGTATTTCCTTTCAAAACGTAGGATTTGCACTGATACTTGTCACCTTCATGAGATCATCTAAGCCATATTGATCCGAATTTACTATTAGATCATGAACTAATTCACTCCTCTGGAAGTATAGTAGAAAACCTTCGTAACACCACCGATCGTCCCCTATAGCAAGAGCCCAATCGTTGTAATCCCTTCCGCCGCCGCGAACCCACTCACCATCATGGAGGAGAACGCTTCAGCCACCTAATGTTTTTCCTGCAAGAAGTGTAACAACGCGGTTATCGAGTGCAGGATCGGGTGCTGTCTTATAACCCTAACCAAATTCAGATCCATGAAGAACCAACCCCTCTCTTAAGCAAAATCTTCAAGGTTGCATTTGATGCAGGATCCACTCAGCTTCGAACACAAGGATGGAGGACGACAGACCTGAACTCTCTGCAAGGCGACTGGTAAGCACACAGCCTGCGAGACTGCCACCAATAATAATGCAATTTGATTCTGTAGGGTATCCATAATCCAGAATTCATGATAAGACACGAAGAATTATTAGTCAAAGAAGAAACAGAGGGCTCGTGAAAGGGTATAAAGTATATCTCAGCTAGAAGCTCAAAATTTGACGCAAGTGATCATCCTCGGTAAGCAATGGGGTATTGTTGCCCCCCCTTGAGGTTGCTGCCGAGGCTACAAGGACGATTCCCATCCTGCCGTTGTAAATTGATGTCAATTCTATTGATACCAACTGTAGGTCTTACTATCCAATCTGCATAAATACTTTGTGCATGAAACGATTCGATACCATAGGGTTTCTTAATTCCTTGAGTTATTTTTATTGACGAATACTAGCTAGTCTTCATGTATCTGTTACGAAGTGAATTACAATAGCCATGTTTGCCCCAGCTCACTGCATTGTCTGCTCAATGTGCGTGAAAAGGGTCAAAGAAGGTAAGTCAGGTTTGATCATCTAAGTAGACTTTGAAGCCACCCCTTGGGCAAACATGTTCAGTAGTATATTTGATAGCTCTTGTAACTCCAGACAGACGGTTGGAATAGGCTTCACCTCAAGGTCTATGGAAGCCTGGGACGAATAGGATATCCACTACATGACACTACCCCACCTCCCTTTTTTTCCGTATTTGCATGTGATTCGCCCCCAAAACTTCGAGAGAGAAAAAAAAAGTGCCAAAATGAAAAAGAAACTCGCATGAGGTCAGAACTCTCTGACGGGGAGTCGAACCCCGGTCTCCCGCGCTTTGTCAGATGATGACAAGCGGAAATCATGACCGTTAGACCATCAAAGATGTTGATATTGTTGAAGAAGAGTGGCTTTTTTGAATATATGTTCCACTGAATGTGGGGCAGATGTGAGAAAAGACCATGACTAGTGCGTTCAAACCCCGCCACGATAATCTGCCAAGGCGTAGAGAGATGTTGGCTATTATCGCCGAAGAGATTAAATAAGATGTAAAGAAGAATGAACCTACAAGGAGTTTTAGAGCGGCTAACCTGGAATTGCAGTGCTGATGGTAAAAGGTAATAACAATCTGGCCAAAAACAGCTTGTCCTAAGTGGTGACAATACGCAACAGGGACCCGGATCATTGAGTGCAACTCAAACATAGATAGATGTTCAGCATTGACAGTGATGGCTCAAAGATATTGAAGATAATATACAATATGAACTTCTCGAGAGACATCGACATGACCACAAACAAAAATGCCGGGAAGCAATGGGTTGCATTGACTCCTGGGTTCAAAAGATGGCGAGTTCCAGGACAGTGGCCGCATTCTCTGAGTGTAGATGTACACATTGTAGGCCAAACATCAAGTCTTTGAACTCAAAGTTGTATTGTGAGAGGGTCAACAAGAGGAAGCCACACGAGACTCGATTATAGTCTCATTCATACCCAGAATCTGATTCCTTGACATCATCACCACGGTCAAGAGATGCAGTCTTCAATACATGTCGATGGTGATAGAATTGAATGTATGAATTCGTGATTTTGGAATTTATAGTAGGTAGTCAAAGTAGAGACATGAATAGTAAAACTTGTTATGATAATGACAATCCTGATGATCGTCCTTTAAGAATCACATGTAGTACCTCGACATTAATATCCTGATGATTAGTGATTGTTAGGTGAGTGGAAAATATCAGACTTGATGATCGATCAAGGTCCCCGCCATTATATTTGAGAGAAACAATATGACGCTAGCGCGTATTCGGATTGGCTCGTACAGCTCGACTGGGAGCTTATCGTGGCCTCAGGCCTTATCAACGAAGTTCGCTAAACGAATTTCTCCCACAAGTTTTTTTCCAACAAAATTAAGTTCGAAGAACATCAACACCTTTCCGACAACCAACGACAACCACGACACAGGTCATCAATTCGTCGAGATGGCTTCCAGACCTACCGTTTCCGTTTTGTCTGCCGATGGCAAGGCCACCGGCACCACTATTCCCCTCCCAAAGGTACGAATACCTCGATGCGAAACATTCAATACCAATTTGATGGAATTTGGCTATAAATTATGGTATATTTGGGGGATTGAAACTGACGGCAATTGAAAAATAGGTCTTCACCTCCCCAATCAGACCTGATATCGTTCAGACCGTCCACACTGGAATGGCCAAGAACAAGCGTCAACCATACGCTGTGAGCGAGAAGGCTGGTCACCAAACCTCTGCTGAGTCCTGGGGTACCGGTTAGTGCAAACTTTTGATATTTTATGGATGATTTGGCAATGGAAAGAATTAGGAGGAACGCGCGCGCAAATTCGAAGGGCAAAATTTCACATTGGGAAGAAGGGTTCAAGCTAATTGTGGTATCTACTCAGGTCGTGCTGTTGCCCGTATTCCTCGTGTCTCTGGTGGCGGAACCCACCGTGCTGGTCAAGCTGCTTTCGGTAACATGTGCAGATCTGGACGCATGTTCGCTCCTACAAAGGTCTGGAGAAAGTGGCACCAAAAGATCAACCTTGGACAAAAGTGAGAATTTGCTTTTCAAAAATTTCCCAGGCTTTGACTAATTTTCTACAGGCGATTCGCAACCGTTTCTGCCCTCGCTGCCTCCGGTGTCCCAGCTCTCCTCTTCGCCCGTGGTCACCAAATCTCCGAAGTCGCTGAAGTTCCTCTCGTTATCAACTCCGAGGTCTTCGAGGGTGCTAAGATCGCACGCACTTCCGCCGCTGCTGGTCTCCTCAAGACTGTCGGTGCTTTGGCCGATGTTGAGAAGGTCAAGGGATCCCGAAAGCTCCGTGCCGGTAAGGGTAAACTCAGAGGCCGCCGTCACAGACAAAGACGTGGACCTCTCGTTGTCTATGACGGAAATGCTGACGGAAAGGAACTTGTCCGTGCTTTCCGCAACCTCCCAGGTGTTGAGACCTGTGATGTTTTCTCTTTGAACTTGTTGCAATTGGCACCAGGTGGACATCTCGGACGTTTCATCATCTGGTCTTCATCTGCCTTCAAGGCTCTTGACAACATCTACGGTACCACCACCGCCCCATCTGCCCTCAAGAAGGACTTCCTCCTCCCATCCAACGTTGTCTCCCAAGCCGATATTGGACGTCTCATCAACTCCTCCGAATTGCAATCCGTTATCCGTGCTGCTAGAGGATCCGCTCTCACCAAGCGTGCTGGTGTTCAAAAGAAGAACCCATTGCTCAACAAGCAAGTTCTCTTGAGATTGAACCCATACGCTGCCGGATACTCCAAGGAGAAGATCGGTACCAAGGGATTGGATGCCGGTAAGCCAGAGCGTATTAACAAGACTCAATACGCTCAAGTCTTGAAGGAGGATTAAGCGTTTGTATTTCTGTTTTCAAATTTTCAACGAGGGATGGGACATTGTAGGCGCTTATGATAGCTTGATGGCTTCAAGCGGGGTCAACATAAGTAATAAAAAGTATTACGAATGCCTGAATTAAAATAATGACACCTTTATTCCTCTTGACTGACACTTCTATTGTGATACATGTAATTACTCTTTTCAAACACCGCTGTCAAAATATTTGTTAGCAAGCGCACAGGAACATGTGATCGAGAAATTCTTCTTTTGTGACTTTCCTAAACTTCTACGCAAGTAGGACTGATATTTCAATTAAGAACGAGGGCTATTAGAGCCATATGCTAGCAGCCGGCGCTCCATCTGAAACAAAACTCCGAGTGTCCTTATACAGTCTCCCTCCCCTTCCTCCCATCTTCACCCTCTCTTTCTCCAAGAATTTCTCTTCCAATTAATCTTCTCCTTCGCCCTGAGTGAGCTCGCAAATCTTGGTATCACTTTCCTATTTCCCGTTTTGTATTTATGAGCAAATATCATAGGCAGATAAAGATAAATAGGAAATTGTATGTAGTCTATAATCAAATTGGGCCAATCTATTCCTCTTCTCTTCCTATCCACTAAGCTCGTCGTATCCACTGACTCTACTGCAATCTATTCATGAGACACAAGCCACTCTCTCTGTCACAAGTACTTAGGTATGTTCTATCACTGTAGATACTGAATTCAGTGATTGCTTTTGTCGTAATGATCTATTAGAAGAGTTGGGTTTGTGTGTGGAAAAGGCCCTTTAGTTGGCATATACTGCATCTCCTCATGATCCAGAGAATTATTTCATATCGCTCTCTGGATCTATGAAATCGCACCACTCAGACCCTAAGGAACGATGCCTTTAGATGCTTTAACTTCACCTCTCTTGTTCCTTTCCTATTCTCTATTCCATCAACTATATTTCGAAAATATAAACTCATTGGGACTAGTTTCTCCTACTTCGAATATGTCTCCGCATCCGCACTGTCCTGTTTTGCCTTGGCCTGTATCGCTCCAAACCTTGACAGAATTGCTCTTTCCCTCCAATCTTCTGCGATTGTTTCGCTGTGGTTACTTCCGGCTGGTTGAAAGTTATCTTCTATATAGCTTTCTTCGCAACTCTGACCAAGTCTTTTGACTGCTTGAAGAAGTTTATCATCAATTGTTGAAGTCAACGCCGATGCTTTCAGTGTAGCGTGTCCTCGACAGGCGGTTAATTCTGTCCTATCGTCAATTTGATTTTGAACTTTTCAAATTCCTTCCAGCCATTGTTTGAATAGTGGGAGAAATCTTTGGGGTATTTGCCTAGCATAAAGCGTTCCATGGTATTCCACGATACTCTCCACTCGGAATATCCCACCACATCGTTCGTCCATTTTCAACGAAACTTGAACTTCCTCCTGAGAAATGCCAAATAGAGCTTCGAAAATCAGACCAAAGTTCAAGTCCTTACACTTTGTGACTTGCTTGATTGATATTGGCAGATCAAGTCTGTGGGCATTCCTGTTTCGAGACTCTGCGATCCACGGCCACAACTTCATCCCAAAATTCTTCCTTCCCTTTTGTGATAGTCTGGAAAGAAATTGTTCGGCCTTGAGAAACTCTCACATATTTAGTTCCTGTCTTTCCTCCTCCCATGTTGTCCACATTTCCTCAGAGTCCTGTATCCCATTCCTCAGTCATTGCCATCATTTTATCGGAATATTGTACAAATTCCTCAGCCCTTGCCACCACTTCCTCAGAATCCTGTACGAATGTCTCATGCATTGTTCTCGTTTTTGCATATTTCTCTTCGTCTAGGTCGGGCAACATTTTATTTTGACAATCGTAGAGCTTTGAAATGTTGGTAAAGATTGGTTCACCAGAGTGTTTGTCAATATGTTTATCCCATTCTTCAGCTGGAAGGAGTATCTGTTCTCGATACTTAAGGGGTAAAGTTCGCTTCGAATTGTTCTGAAATAGTTATTAGTATGGGGTCAGTATGACATAGAATTCAACAAACGATTGTGAATAGCAATGTGCCAAAAATGACAGAGATTAGAGTGAGATGTACCTTGGTTGGTATCTTACTATCCACATTAATAGTAGTAAAGAACTTCGTAGTCGAAAGAGAAGCTCCTAGACGAGATGCTTGGTGAGGATTCTGGATACTGTTTTTAAATATGCCATTCATAAGAGGTACAAATCGGAGTTCATTGAATCGGCGGCTGGGGGAACCTTTCTCTTTGTGCACATACACCTGGCCTCGGCCACTCTTGTAAATACTCGCTCTTATGCCACACATTCGTCCGTTCCTTGGAACCACGTCTGGCTCTTCGGAGTCTCTGAACATTGTTGGCCCCACCTCAACTGGCGGA
This sequence comes from Botryotinia narcissicola, assembly GCA_004786225.1. Taxonomy (NCBI): domain Eukaryota; kingdom Fungi; phylum Ascomycota; class Leotiomycetes; order Helotiales; family Sclerotiniaceae; genus Botryotinia; species Botryotinia narcissicola. The sequence continues at coordinate 142,146 of PQXJ01000004.1, forward strand.
GGAGTCACTCAAAAGGGCTTTTTGACCCTTGTACATATGAATTGCTTTCTGCGGCATCAATTAAGTCCATAGCCCTCGGGAGGTTCCCAGGGTCGGCCTTATGCTGACTCGCTGGACGTTAATAAATAGTACTACTACTACTACAAACCGGAGTTGTCATTGTCCAATGGATACCTGAGAAATAACCATACGGCGGCAGGGATGCATATGCGGTACAATGCGGGGTGCAGGGTGCAGGAGGGCTTTGATGAACCCCAGTCTGTGTACTATATAATCACGTGGCAGTTCACGAAAAGCATGATCGGGGTTATATGTATGACTTGCTGTTGGAGGTAGACAACATCATGACCCTAAAGGCTGGCGATATTGAGGAACCCCGCAACTCTTGCCCCTTATATGGAAGATCTGTGGCATTCACAAAGCTCCTTTGTGCCCGCGGGGTGCCGGTATATGCACTTCTCCCTTCCGTATCAAAGGTTCTTTCTGCGCTCTAATATTTTGCTGTTTGGTAACGTGCTCCATAGATTTCCCGCGGTTTTCTCAGAAAGTGTACAACTATTGTATGTAACCAAGACAATTTACAAATAATTTACTATACAAATAACCGACCGAGAGTGTTGCTCCAGAGGTATCCACAAGACTCACTGCCTGCTCTGCAGATGCCCATTGCGCAGCCTATTCAAGGAAGCATTAATACCTAAATTCAAATTCGTGTCTTAGCATTGTATAGTTAAAGGAGAACCACTTCGGTTACAGCTTTTCATCATAGATTATTAAGCGTGATATGAATAGCGTCTTCAACAAACTTCGAAAGTTCTGGAATTACTGTTTCGAATCGCTTCCACAAAAGCACAAGAGCACTTATCGCCATCCTCGCCAGCTTGTCAGCGCAATTCTCAGGATATTTATTAGGAAAATTAGACTCGTGTGTGGATATTTTGCCATGGGAGTTGGAAGTATGCCTTGTGTATTTGCATGATAAGCGAATACCTCCGACATATTTCCCCAACAACCGTAGATATTGCCATGAGTGCGCAAAATTTAGAGCATCTAGACTAGGTCGGTAGACCAGACTTTTCCATTGCAGAGTCAATGTTCATTTCTTTGTCCGTAAATGAATCTTGTTCTCACCACAAAGGAAGTGAAAAGAAGCACTGAACAATGCCTTGTCTCTTGCGGGACAACAAAGCGAATAAAGAATGTAAAGGAACATACAGAACAGTCCAAAATGTTCATCAAATGCAGGAATACTGCCATAACAACTCAATGGGGATTCCTATAAATGCAGTCTTATTATCTAACATATGTCTCTCTATCCACTTCAGTTCAAACTCATCAACACTACAACATCAAGTCTTCCAGCAACGCCTACCAAAGCTTCAGCATCATCTTTAGCATCATTCTTCATAATAGGATAGATCCAATCAACCAGCAAGATGTGTATTCACAAGCGTATGATCTTCATTCAGTGCGGCCACACCCGTTGGGGCAGTGAAGTAAAAGCCTGTAACCAAAAACTTGCCTTTGACACATTGCCAACCACATCCATTGATTGCGACACAATGTATTCTCACCCAATGCATACTGTCAAAATCACCGAGGTGTGCAAGTCGTGTGAGATCAAGAGAAGTAATACAGATAGAACCGCCGAAAAGTTGAAGCAGGCGTTGAAAGACATCAGAGAAAGTGTCGCGAGAATGGAGAAGATGCAAAAAGTGGTTGAGACTGCAGAGACAGCAGAAGTTGAGACCGCAAAGAAAGCAGAAGTTGACACCGATGATGATGAAGATTTGGCGGCCTTGGAATCATGGGATTGAGAGACCTCTGGTAGGTTAGAGAATCATGGGATTCAGTTAGATCGCTGGCAGATCTTGTAAGATAGAAGAGAAGGATCGGTAACCACCGTAAGCCCAATGTCTTGCCGAGCAATACAAAATTACATTGAAAACAACCCTAAGAAGAATCCAGAATATTACCTACAGTGCAGATACATATGAAAGTGAATAGCGAGTAGTCCTGAACGCAAAGAACGCATTGACACAGACTGAAATGTTACTAATTCGCTTCTTTATTTTTATTTTTAGAGAGAATTATTATGATATGAGAATGGAAAGGCCCACCCAGGTGACTTCACATGTGCTCTGCCCAATATAGGCCATATTTTGTGCATCGACCACATTGCTGAAGAATGTTTTCTTTTTGGGGTCTACTTCCGCTGATCCGGAATCTTTTTGATATAGTACATTGATCTCATTCCAACATATAGAACAGGCTGTGTTACTAACGACAACAGCTTGCCACGCATATCTGCAATATACTTGCAGAATGATCCCACATTGGCCCTCCCTCAATCCTGAACCCACTCACACTCTGGTCTTAGTTTCAATTCCAGACAACCGAAGAGAGTGCATAATCTTAATAACACAAGATTGGATTTAACCCTCAATTTCCTCCACTGTCTTGACTTTGAGCTCGGCAATTCTCAATATAGTGTACTTGTGCTTGCTCTTGACTGTCTTTGTTTTTCTATTTCTCCTTTTCGTCTTCTCCTTGGTCCTCATTGGTTCGGCTTCGGTGCCCATAACCCTCGCTCTGCATTCAAATATCCTCTCATCAAGATAAGGCGTTCCTTTCAACGTGTAATCTCTTGATCCAATACTTGAAGCAGTGTTAAGGCGGAGGACATCGCCGGGAACCACGCCGGGCATACGGAACGGAAGTCGTACTGTATCTCCTACAGTGACAAGGTAGGGTCGACTGTAAATGTGTGTGGTTATGAAGTGCGATTGTTGGGCAGTGAGGAGAGGAAGCATTTCCTTGACCGAGGGAGAAAGCGATAGTGGGGTGAGGCTGGGGGAGGGCGCAACCGGTGCCGATGATGCGATTGAGGGGTTCTCTGGCTTTACAGATGCTGCGGATAATGGACTAGCATGGCTGTTCTCGATGGGTGACTCGACATGTTGTGTTGTAGAGTTGAAGAACCGTGCTCGGCTTGGTAAAAGGAAGGTGGGTGGAAGCGTTGTACTTGGTATCCTTATGTCCAATAAGGACTTTCTCATCGTTCTACTAAACATCTTGAGGTCGAGAACGTTGTATAGTCGATCAAGTCTTTGATATCTAAATTCTACATTATTGAACTTGTTGAAGCTTAAACTTTGATGACTAAGCGCGATTTTTATTTTTGCGCTAAGAAATTTGTTATCGATAATCATGAGCCTCGACCTAATAATTTTTTTGAGCTCGCAAAATTCCACAATCACCTCATTATAATAATTCATCATGGTACGTCTGGAGCTGTTTATCAAAACTGGAAAATACTAATTGATCATTAATACTAGCCTCAAAATGAGTATATGGAAAGATGGCGCAAGCTACATGGTCGCCGCCTCGACCACGAAGAGAGATCGAGAAAGAAGGCAGCAAGAGAAGGTCATAAAGCATCTGATGATGCCCAGAAATTGACTGGTCTACGTGCGAAATTGTATCAACAGAAGAGGCGTCATGAGAAGATTCAAATGAAGAAGCAAATCAAGGCTCACGAAGAACGAAATGTGAAATCTTCTGCGCCAAACGAACCTTCGACCAAACCCTTGCCACAATATCTACTCGATCGATCGAACCCTACCAATGCTAAGGCTTTGTCGAGCGCAATCAAGAATAAGAGGGCAGAAAAGGCTGCTAAATTTAGTGTGCCTTTACCTAAAGTCAGAGGTATCGCTGAGGAGGAAATGTTCAAGGTGGTGAAGACTGGAAAGAAGACCGCGAAGAAGAGCTGGAAGCGTATGATTACGAAGGTATGCGTTCTGATCCATTGATGGGTAGCAATCCAATATGTGACGATATGCTGATGTTGGTTCCTTTTAGCCAACTTTCGTTGGTCCCGACTTCACAAGAAGACCTGTCAAGTATGAACGATTCATTAGACCTATGGGTTTACGTTACAAAAAGGTATGCCTTTCTACTGCGCTCAGCCTGACACGGAGATTCTAATTATGTGCAGGCAAACGTCACTCACCCAGAGCTCGGTGTGACTGTACAGCTACCAATCATCAGCGTCAAGAAGAACCCACAGAACCCGATGTACACTCAATTGGGTGTTCTCACTCGGGGTACTATCGTTGAGGTCAACGTGTCTGATTTAGGTCTGGTTACAGCTGGAGGAAAGGTTGTTTGGGGTAGATGGGCACAGATTACTAACAATCCTGAAAACGACGGATGTGTTAATGCGTAAGTTTATGTCCATCCAGAAGAGTTTACAGAAACTAACTCTTTCAGTGTCCTTCTCGTCTAAGAACTTTCTTCTTTCATTAAATCTGCATTCACGCAAGGTGTTTAGGCGTTGTAAAAACGGAAATGAAGAAAAGGCTAGTGTGATCGCTTTCAAATTTAGATGAAGGAGGCTGGCTGTACGCCGTTTGGTCAGCCAAAGCCAAGGAAAGTTGACATTATAATAAGAATTTATTTTCAAATGATCTTAACACCAAACATAACTCACTTTATCAATAAATTATGTGGTAGATTATGTGACTGTTGACATCAGGATTTAACGCGTAACCACTTTAGGCAACCAAGGTAAGCCCTGGAGGCCTTTTTGATATCCCGGACATAACTTTCGTAAGGCATTTTGTCAATCTTGAACTCAATCTTCATCCCAACATACAACAATATGTCGTTAACGCCAGCACAAATTGAGGCAAGGGAACTTCTAGCACCTATCAAATTCCACCAGATTTTCAAACTACCGGCAACAGAAAAGCACGCAGAGCTCAAGGTATCCTATGCCATTGCAGGACCATCAGATGAGGCTGCGCCGACTATTCTCTTTGTTGTGGGAATGCTAGGTATCAGATGGCTGGCATTCTCCTTTGATCATGTAGCGATGGAAGAAGGAGTGAGAATGATTTTTATTGACAGGTGGGTGGCATTGCCCTTTATGTTGCAGGGTGTTGTGTATCATCTGATTCTGGCTGCGCTCACCGTTGCACAGTCCAGAGTCCAAGCAAACATAAAGATTCGCGAGAATATGTGGGCAGTCTATTGAAGGCACCCTCGTTTCCAATCTAATATTCCGATTGTCGATGGGCCCAGTGGCTTTTAGATATACAGTCGCAACATCAGTCAATTCAAGAATTCAACAATGGCATGTCTATGAGGCTACAAAATTTATCCAAACTAATACCTCCCTAGACCTGGTTTCGGGGGCTCTACTTCCGTTCCACTCCAAGACCGGTTGCCCATATATCTTGAGATTGTTCCCCTTCTCCTCAAGCACCTGAACATTGAACATGTTTCTCTTGCAAGCCATAGTGCCGGGACTATATACGCCCTCAACATCATTGCTACTCTCCCTCATATCATTTGTCCGAAACGCCCTAGGATCACTCTGCTTTCTCCTTGGGTTCATCAAAACTTGTCATCGACAACCTTTCTTCAGATTGCTTCAAAGCTTCCCAATACTATGATCAATCACTGGGGCGCGGTTATGAATTTTGTTCTGAACAGTGCTACGCCAATGATAGCAAGTTCAGGGTCGGTCTTTTCTACTTTAAAATCTGCTTTTTCTGCTGCAGCAACTGGGGCTGCAACCCAGGTGGCAGCCGAACAGAAGCTTCGAGAGGCGTACGGTGTATCGAAAGAGACAAAAAAAGAGATGGATAGTCTAATTTTTAAGTGGGCATTTTTGGAAGATACGACAGGCCTAAATGATGAGGCTCGATTGTGTTTGAAGAAAACAGATGACTGTAATTGGAATGCTTGCGAAGACTACGAAGAAATGGTCAAGAACTTGGTAGGATTGTGGACTCAAAGAGTTGAAGGGAATCAGAGTGCCCGGCTGGATGTCAAAATTTACTTTGCAGAAGAGGACATAATGATTGGTGAGAAGGGAAAGGAATACTTCCGAAATTGTTGGACTAGCGAGAATTGGACTGCGAACATCGCAGTGGACTGTGAACAGTTGAAGGGCACAGATCATGATAGTGTCTTGGACCCTCTCAGGAGTCTACGGGAGATTGCAAAAGCAGCGAGGCAGACATTAGATTGAAGGGCAAATTCTGACCCATACGATAAGTGACACTCTCACCTGGCGTTGACAGGGAGTGTGGGCGCTATAGGCATTGTATGAATTCGTATGCACATATCATTGGATTTTGAAATATATTAATGCATGGGAGGAAATGTTTTCGTCGACTATGGCACAGGTGTATTTTATTGAAAACATAATAGAGTAAAGAAACGTTCAATGGCCCATGTCCTTTCTCTAATCTATTAAGCCTTGGATGCAACAATCTCTGTAGCTGGGTTAGTATTTGTGAATCATCAACGGTGAAAAATGACATACTCTCGACATCAGCAACACTTTGCTGTAAGATTTGTTGCAAGACCTTGGGGTTCTCGAGCTCCTTCTGGATCTTGGAAATGATGCTTTCTGAGAGTTCCTTTTGTTGACGGATCTTAACTTGTCCCTCGTATCGAACCCATGAGTCGAGTACAGACTTGGCCTCAGCAGCGAGAGCGGTTTGTTGCTCGAGTGCGTAAGCCTTGGCCTCGAGTTGTGCAGTTTCCTGCAAATTATGTTAGTAAGTGTTCCCCGCAATATTCCATTCTCCACAACCCATCATACCTTGGAAACCTCGAAAAGAGTCTTGGTGATATCAACAACGCTGCCCAATTGTTGGACGCTCTCAATTCTAGTCTTGACGGCCTCAGTGTGATCTGCACGGGCAGCATTCAAGATGTTCTTGATCTTGTTGACTTGACCAGTGGCCCACTCAGAGTACAATGGTCCGCCAAACTTAATGACAGATCCCCAAATGCTCAAAAGACAGAACATAGCAACAGTTTCTTCGTTAACGACATAGTACTCGTTGCTGAGAGCGTACAGGGAAACTCCCCCGGCTGCGGAAAGAATGGCAGTCTTGGAAACGAGAGAGTTGCCTGGGAGAGAGTCAAGGAGCGATTGCGCCTTCTTCTTAGGGTCTTCTGCTGGTACATTGGAGGAAGATGATCGCGAACTCGAGATCGATGTGAGGGCCGGGAGGGTACGGGAAGAAAGAGCAGGTCGAAGACGAGCGGCCCCTACGTTGTGTCAGTCAATCGCGGCCAGTAGCAATTGTGGCGTATTTCTCAAATCCACATGTGCCACATACCTAAGGCGCTTCTTGTCAATAGTCTTGATGCCATTTTGATATGAGGGGAGATATTGTACAGCAGCTCAAATTGCTTGAAAGGCTTGAGACGAGGTTCTTTCGGAATTCGCTTCCCACCTCACTTTGAAGTTTCTTATGTAAGGATGCCTGAGGACCTAACAAATATTTCGGGATTTATCTCGATAAGAGAATAAATTTCTAGAGAATTGACAAAACTAAATTTCGTTACAAAATCACAATGCCTGGCGCAATTATTGATTCGAAACGCCCTTCAAAAAGGAAGAGAGCTGCGCCGGAAAAAGGACCTTCGAAACGCGCACGATCTGAGGATAGTGAAGAAGATCCACAGGCGCAAATTCTCCTTCTAGAGAGCGAAATCTTCGAGTCGAAGAAGCATTATAACAACATTGCAAGGCTAATTGGCATTGCCCGAGATGATTCTGAAGGTGCCGATGCGTCGATCCTCACCGCTGTATCGTTATGCCGGGTTTTCACGAAATTGATAGTAGTTGGGGGTTTGCAGAAAACCAAAGAGACTTCTGTGAAGGACGCAACTGTGGTCCAATGGCTTAAGGAAAGATATTCAGAATACAAGATTATCCTTCTTGATATGTTGAGCCAAGAAGATACCGCATCCACGGGGTTAACTCTTTGCATGAGAATGTTGAAGATTGAAGGGCAGCATCTGCGAAATGGTCAGGATTACTGTTTTCCTACCGGCCTTCTTACGGATATGGTTCAAGTTCTCATTCGTCCTGGGAGTGATAATGCTTCCAGGAAAGAGTTTAGTGATAAGTTTGTTGAGGAATACGATGATATTAGATTTTACACCCTTGAAGCTATAGAGTAGGACTACCTTCCTACTACATTCGCAATTACTAACGTTTTCAGAAAATTGGTTACAGCGTCCGAGGCTAGAAGCTTAGGCAACGATTCATTTAATACCGTCTATGAGATTTTAACATCAATATCATCAGTTCCTGAATCCAAGGACGAACTCGAAGATTTTTACATTCCCGCACCGAAGAAAAAGTCGCACGCACTTTACTCCTTAACGGAACATAAGAAGCGAGCGCAAGGAGCATGGTTAGCTGTGATGAATATGGAGATGGTAAAAGAAAGAAGAAAAATGATCCTTTCAAAAATTACCGATTGCATTGCGCCATGGTTTACCAAACCCGAACTTTTAATGGACTTCCTGACCGACTCATACAATTCTGGGGGATCAACTTCGTTGCTATCACTCTCTGGCGTCTTTTATCTCATCCAAGAGAAGAATTTAGACTACCCATCGTTCTACAGAAAGCTTTATTCGCTGCTAGACACGGGCATTCTGCATTCGAAGCATCGTTCAAGATTTTTCCGACTTTTGGATACCTTTTTATCATCAACACATTTACCAGTAGTACTTGTCGCAAGCTTCATCAAGAGGCTATCTAGGCTTACGTTACACTCCCCCCCATCTGGCGTCGTTGCGGTTGTGCCATGGATCTATAATTTATTGAAGAAGCACCCAACGTGTTTATTCATGATCCATCGAGAGACTCGAGGGCCTGAAGCGAAGAGGGTTTTAGAGGAAGAGGGGCTCTCAGATCCATTCCTGATGGATGAGGAAGATCCGATGTTGACCAATGCAATCGACAGTAGTTTGTGGGAAATTGTCACGCTGCAATCACATTATCATCCCAATGTTGCAACACTTGCCAAAATTATCTCGGAACAATTTACCAAACATTCATACAACTTGGAGGATTTCCTGGATCACTCTTACGGAAGTGTAAGTCATCATATACCTTGTGTGCAACAAATTTACTAACAAGGTGATATAGATGCTTGAATCCGAGTTAGCGAAGGATGTGAAGAAGGTGCCAGTTGTTGAATATGAGATACCCAAGAAAATATTTATGAAGCATGATGCAGATGCTGGCCTGGAAGATTCTCTACTTGTCAAGTTGTGGAACTTCAGTTAGATTCTACAAAGTTTAGTGTTCCTAATTCTACATCGAAGTATCTTCGCTCAAAGGTATCGTGAAAAAAGGCATTTCTCTACGTAATCACCGAGAACAAATTGAAGGTGGAGCAAGACTAATGAAGGGGTTCATATAAATCTCACATACAATTTCGAAGCTGGGCTTCCTCATTCAACAATAATAACGGAGAAAAGACTCCTTTTACCCCTCAAATGTCTATGCCTTCTGAAAAGTACATAAATGGCGAAGTTTATACTTTGGGTATCACAAATAATTACTTGACATTGTTAAATCATCTGTACAAAGCGCTTTGAGAAAACAATCAGGTCAATAGATCAATGTGTCCTTGCGTGATAACCTTGCATAGAATACTAGTCCAAAATGCGCCCCTTTCCACGGCATAAACAATTCAAGCATAGACATTCAAGAACTCAAAAGATCTACGGCAGCGACAATCTGCTATTCTGCGACAGAATAAGCCTTGCATGCCTTGTAATTGAACATTGAATAATAAGTAATGGCAGCCATCCTTGGCAACCGTTGCGGCTGGAAAGCCACACACTACATATTCATTCAGTGGTAATTTCATTCAGACATCACAAGGCTATATACGCAGACAATACTGTTTCTATTCCAAACAACAACCTCAGATCTTTGAACTAACATGACAAAATGCCTCTTCTTGATTTACTAAAGAAAAAAGATAGAACCGCAGGAAATGATGCGCATTCTCCTCGCGCCGATCCAGAAGCTGGTCCAGTTTTCACGTTCACGAGAAGTGTAAGCCTGCTGCTACATACAGCGTACCAGTTCATACCTCACTGCTACAACATGGCTAACATGACACAAGGATACAAATACACAAGAAGTAATATCACCACCAACTTTCTCTTCTTCAGAATCATCCCCGCAACCCTCGGTGCCAGTGAACAAACCGAATAATGAATCGCGAACCAGTCGATTGTTTGGAGGACGGCCCAGGAGCAACTCGCGCGAATCTGGAAACTCGGGCACATCTGGCGCATCGAATTCTTCACATGTTAGTGATAGATCTACGTTGAAATCAGCGCACAATAGTAAAAGAATATCAGAACGTTTTGGTTTGCGCAAGCATGAGGTAGGATCGTCGCATGTTCCCAGTGATTTACCGGAGATTACAGTGGAAGAGGCCGCGATAGGTGATAAAGATGCGGAATTACAGTGGGAGAAGAGAGCTACAATATTGGCACAGCAGAATGAGAGGTCAATAAGCAGACCAGGCTCATCTTGTGGCAGTCCACCAGGCCATAGAAATAGGGATTCTGGAGAAGTTCCGAGGGCATTAAGTCCGGGAAGAAATCCTTCGGGCGTGGTTGCTAGCAGGAATGTGGATGATGATCTCCAGGAAGCTATTCGACTTCATGAGGAAGGGCACTTGGAAGAAGCAACAAAGCTATTTGAAAGATTGGCAGACCCTCATGGTGCCAATAATGCTCTTTCTCAGGTCTTATATGTAAGCTCTAGTTTGTTCATTTCTATCACATTCACCTGACATAGACTTGGTAAAGCTTTAGCTAGCTCACCAACTCTATGAGCTTTGTTTTCTTGGACTTTGCTGGACTTGCCAACAAAGATCTCGGTCAGGGCCACACTCCGGTCAAATTGCTAATATTCAATACAGGGTCTTGCTCTCAGGTACGTCAAGACGACCCTTTATGCGGCCTACATCACGCCGCCTGATCGAGGAATCAGTCGATCTCTTCTGAATCTTGATTGTTACCATTTCGGGGTTTAACTAATAATATAGACATGGCTGGGGATGTCAAGCCAGTCCAGCCGAAGCCGTCACGTACCTTTCGGCAGCAGCATCAAATGCAGCAGCAAGTATGTACCTACCCTGAGTATCCCGTCACGTTTCACATAGGTTACTATCTGTCATGATCTCTTATATTGGCATAGTGCTGACTTCGTGGACAAGTCGAGGAGCTTGCGCTGCAATCCGGAAAAATGAAAGGGGGAGCTGCCAAGGGGGAGCTTGTCATTGCGATTTATGAGCTAGCAAACTGCTTCAGAAATGGTGAGGACATCCCACTGAGTTGTCAGCTTTGTTTCTGGTAGCTTCCTGCCACGATTCAATTATATGGGAATGTTTTTATACACCCCTTGATCGTCAACGGCAGTATCAAAGAAATGAATTTCCTAATCAAGTAATACTGACATTTTGGGTCTTCTCTAGGCTGGGGGGTCAAAAAAGATCCAACAGCAGCTCAAAAAGTGAGTGGATTCATTTCATTGGGTCGCGGAGAAGCCCGCTTGTACATTACTAACGTCACTGTAGTACTACCAAACTGCTGCAGAACTTGGAGATACAGGTATGCATAAAGCTCTCGCGAAAACTCAATTATCAGGCCATTCACTGACATTACCGTAGATAGTATGAATGAGGTGAGCCTACCAAGTCGTCCTTCCTACTTGGAAAGCAAAAATTTGCCGACAGTCATGTCAGGCTAAAATGCTGTAGTACATAGATTTTGATCTAGGCAAACTAACTATTCATCACAGGTTGCACGATGCTACTTAGAAGGATTTGGTAAGCGTCTTCATGTCTCCCCAACAACCAAGTTCGACCTCGAGCTCGTAATCTTCACGTTTGCCTGATCTAGTATACTGACCACTGCCCTCTCCAGGCTGTAAAAAAGATAAAGTAAGTTCGCCCGTGGTTCGCCAATACTCCCCATCCATCCACTCAGACACCAGTCTCGGATCCAACAAGCAACTACTGTGGCTTGCGCTGTACGCATGGTTCCCTTACGTCGCATTTTGGGCAGCAATGGGGCCACCTTCATGCAACTTCAACCGATTGCTTAACCCCTTGCAAACTCTTGAAATATTCCTAGCCAGTCATAAGATGAGGCTGATGGTTCTTTCTGGGTATGGTCTCCGTTACCATTGTCAGTACTAACTCAAATTTCTTGCAGTACCGAGCAGCGTACTATCTTCGCAAGGCCGAAAATGCGGGTGTAAAAACACTGGGCAATTCTTGGTGAGTTTTCCCTTTTCATGTTTGGACCCAGTATTTGCAGAAACCCCTTCTGGAAATTTTCCGCTCTGTATGAAGTACTTGTCTCAGCCTGGTTATCTTATGGCCTTTTTGCTTTTCGGCGGCAGTCCCGCTCTCAGTCATTTAGTGATGGTTCGTTCGTTCATTGATTTAATAAGTGGGGTACGACGATATGCGTCCACTACCTTCATGCACTTTAGAGGTACATTGGTACGGAAAATCAATTGGTTCTCATTGTCTCTTCGGCAATGTCGGTTAGAAATGTACCCTTGTAAAGAGATGTTTGCTGATTTTTATTGGTTACAATGAATGTAGGATTTGGAAGGATAAATACAATCCTAAGAAGTAAAATCCAAATACGGAAGTTCTAGATAATGAGAACTGGGAGTGGGGTAACTCTTTGGAGATACTGGATACTTTTCTGGACGAACGACTAATGAGTTTGGTTCACGCGTTCTTACTTGTTTTACTTCGCTAAGCTCCGGGTCGGATCGAGAGAACGAACGGTCTTTAGTTACTTTAGTTACTTCAGTTGGACTAGGCGCTTTCCCTCGTGTATCGGCCTGGTATTGGGTAATACTATTCGTTGATCTTTTATTTTCATCGAAACCGAAACGGTCACATTGGATTGGTGTCTCGGAGATCTTGACGTATTGCACGGTTTCTAAAGTGGGCTGGCTTATTTATATCTCTATTAATACTAGTTCTATTACAAAATTTCAGCATTCATCGACTAAACCTGATTTTAACTGTTCTATTTCTTACGCCTTGATTTATCAGGGTCTTGGCTTAGCTCGGTTTGACTTTAGCTTTAGTTCACTTTAGTTGAGTCTTGTGCTGCAGTCAGCATTTACCTAATTAAGTAATTAAGCATGAGTACAAGTGAATTCATGAGAAAACCCCAAATTAACGCAGGTCAGGTGTAGTCATGACTGAGACATACAGGAACTGGACTCGTATGCTCACGAGGTTTTCGTCTTAGCAGTGTCTGTCGTGCTGAAATGCCCACAGGTGGCACAGCACAGTAAAAGGCTTTGTGTAATCCATTACGGCGGGGCGTCGAAGCATTGTAGTGGGAATTGTTTCGAGCTTCAGTTTCAGATCCTGTTGAGGTGCCTTATCTTATGCCTTATTTATTGGTATGTAGCTGGAAGTGGATTGCATACTGTATGTATGTACATGATCTACAATGGGTCCTGGCTTTTTTTCTTCTCTCTGAATTTTCTCATTCGTTCAAACATTCAAAGTATGATGTATTCGTTCGTTCTCACATGGTACCCCGGGCTCAAAAATAGGACGTTTCATCTTTTCATGTATGATGTAGAAATCCAATCCGAAGAGTCAATTCGAAAGAGTTTTCACTGGGCTATCTACGTACGCATGCGAGGCTGCGAGCGATGGGAAAGGCGTCATATACGTATATGTTTTATATATGGCACGATAACTCAACGCCGCAGTGCAAAATGTTGGGTCGCTGCGAAAGGTGGGCTGGACGCTAAGTGCGGGAAGGATGGAGGATTTTCATAGCGTTGTTGGAGGCTTGGAAGTGGCCCGGGTGTGAGAAAATGTGATATGGCAGAATGGAATATGATATTGTATGACGGCAAGGCGGTGCAGTGAGCTTGAGTGCTTAAAATAGGCCCAGCAGTTTTTCTTTAAAGTTTTTCGATTACATTTTGGGCTTTTGTATCATATTGGGTGCACTAATTGTGAGAGTACTAGAACCGTCTAAATCTCGGATCGGTTCATATTTTGGGATGAATGGGGCCCGACTATGAACGAATGAGCGATTTGTGGCTGGAATACGGCACGGATGTCCGTCTACTTTCGTCTGGTCTAGCCGTTATGTTTTACATCAACAATACGTATAATTCCACGTGATTTTAAATTGAGTTGTTGAAGAATTTTCGCTATTGCAGGTTTTTGTCATTTGTGATATGTGTAGGTACTCGTGAATTTTTGCATGGTGCATCTACATGATGGTCTTCGCGCTTGGATTTGTATTTGTGGCGAACTCGAAGTTGAGTTAAAGAAAAAAGGGTCTTGCATATTATGTCATGTATATGTCATGTATATGTCCTGTACTGCTATGCGATGTACTGTCATGTACATGCCAAACTCACGGCAAATGGCTATGTATTGTGATGTTATGTGTGTGTAAGACCTAAAGAGGTTATAATCGAAGATACAAATGTTATGTCATGTAAGTATATGGAAAAGAAATCTGTATGCTATGCCATGCGATGCGATGCCATGCTATGCTATGTAAATGTAATGCCATGCGATGTATACCGGATTCGTCCGCTGCTAAACACTTTATCTCTGTCTGCTAGTGTAGACTTGCGGATCTCTGTCGAAGTTACGAAGCTGCGAAACAAAAGTTTGCAGTAGTATAAACCTACAACTCCATATCGTCTTTGCCACTCTACCTGAGAGGTTAGATGTGATCCCATTGTAAGCGGTGAAGGGTATCTACTGCACTCTACTGTGATCTACTGCAGATGTATTCGCGATAGTGGGTATCTTGATCCTCTCGCGTCTTGAGTCCTGAGTCTTGACGAGGAAGAATGGGAGCATTGACTCGGCATTAAACGGAGGGTAATGCGGCTAGGGTTTAAGTTTTGGAAAATGTGAGTCTAGCGACGATGATGTACATGTATAGTATGGTATCTACATGTGGGAAGGGAATACGAATTGGGCGATATACATTTACATACATACATACATACATCTCCATACCATGCAGCACTAGTCTCCGGAGCAGAGTAGTGGGGTCGCTGGTGGGAATCGTGAAAGACACTACCTACCTAGGTAAGTCATGAAAAAGATGTGGGGAGAGCTCACACATGCAGAAATGGAGGTTCCACAAACCAACATGACCCTTGGAGTGAAGAATTTTTACTTTTGGTTTTTGAAAGATGAAACACCACGTATTTCACGGGGTAGAGAGTATGGGGCGAGACAGAAACAAGTGTGTTTCAGAAATGATGGGGTAATTATTGGACGAACGTTGTGAGAACCTGGATGGGAGTGGGAGTGAAACATTTGGAAGGGAATTTGTTTGATTGGTTGGTAGAGAAAGGTCATTGGATCGCCCGGTTTACAAGTGGAGTTAAGGGAAGGTCGAATGTGAGGAGAGAACTGGTAATATTGTGGGGAATGGACGGAGGGAGAGAAGGAGATTGGTTGTGGGATTTTGAGACAGAGCATGCTGATTCGAATGCTGTTTGGTGGGCACATGGTGTTTGGTTCGGAGATATCGATAGATAGAAGGAACGATAATCGGAACATGAGTAAACACACGAGGAAGGCACGGGCAAACATGGAAACAAGTCTAAAGAGAAATTCCATTATGACTGGCCAAGTACATGTTTACTGAATCCGGGGGTAAAACCAGAGGAACGAACGCAAGACAAACCTTGAAATTCGTTCAAGCACCGCAATCTCCAAACACAGCAGTAATTAGTCACAAACAAGTACTCGTATCACCGTTATCACCTAGATATCATTGTCACAATCACATCAAGCAGAGGGGAGAATTTGAACATGAATCGCATGTATTATTGACTATTTTCTTCTGTGTTTTTTCCTATCTGATTGTTCCATCTCATCTCATCCTACGGTATGTGGAGTAAAGTCAAAATTAAATACAAAAAAATGAGTTTCTAAACAAGTAGCTTGGATTCCCCATTCCATGATAGACAACACAAGCCAAAAGCAACAGATAGGACCGAATTAGGTACAAGAAAAACAGTCCCTTGAGATATAGAAAATACTGCATCAAAATGACATATCCGAACTCTGTAAAGGAGATTTTAAAAGGAAATCCCGATGATCTGATCGTAATCGGTCGATGTGGTGTGTTTTAGATCTTTCGATATCTCTTCGATAGTACCGTGAGGTAGATCTTTCATTCCTCTTCATTCATTCATCAGTCATGATTGCATGTCATTGCTCATCGTGAGTGAGTCTTGGAAAAGAAATCGCGAGTATTCGTAAAAGGTAAAACATTCTGAATTGGTATATGGATAGTATATGATAGGATGTATGTATATGCGAAGATAGTCATCGATTGTGTATTCAAAGCAAACGCTTCAATTTGGAACAAACTTGGAGGGGTATTTGCGTAGAGTGTATCTTTGTGTCGTTGTAGGTATTGATAAAATAATATTCATGAAATAGTTCGTGATAACGTAGTCGTAATGAAACTTTTGAGTGGTAATGTATAAGGAAAATTGGTTGCTAGACATAGCTTGTGGTGTGCGATGTATAATGCGTAGAGTAGCCACCTCCTTCCGTTCCAAATGCCCGTTTCCAATCCAATAGAGATCCATCTCCTCCGAATACCCATCCTCCATCCCCATCCGTCCAATTTACAAAATATATGTATTCCCATTGCTGTCCAGCTGCGATCTGATGTTCGTCTTATGTCTGGCGAAAATAATAATAATCAATATGAAATTAAGAAAAGTACCAAGTTTGATGACCCGTCGCTAACTATGATCGATGATGACGATGATGCAGTAACAGAGAGAGGAAAAAAAAAAAGGAGAAAATGAAAATAACCATCCGTAAACCATAAAACCATAAAACCATTAAGCCATAAAATAGAAAATTCAAGTAAAAAATTCAAACGCTCGCTATTTCGCTCATTAACAAATTGAGACATTAAGAGAAGATGCGTGAGCAACAAAGTCTCTGTTCGCAATGAAGCCGTAAAATCGTAAAAGCCGTAAAGTTTTTATTCGAAGAGTAAAAGAATTTGTGTTGTCGAAGTAGAGTTTTTTGGATGACATGTTTAGGTTTGAAACTTGGAAAGGTTTAACCCGATGAGGTATCGCACTCTTCTGGACCATTCCTGGAATTACATTCCGAGACCAACTTGGCAAAATTCCTGACAACCTCACTTGGAACTTGATCCCATAATAGTGATCGAGTGTAAACCTCTGCGGCCGATTTCTTGGAATTCGATCGCATGGCAGCAAGTGATTCACCGAGATTCTTTCGTCCTTGAGATGTTGATCTTGTGGCGGGAGAATTGTCGAGGAAATCTTGAGAAGTCAACCCATTGTATTGTGCGGCAGACAATGAGAAGAGTTGTTCGTTGTTTTGTTCTTCTGTTGGTTGCGAAAGACTGTTGGCAAGATCCCCGAGGGTTGATGATGTGACGCCGACCATTTCGTTGCCTCCCAAAGATGGGTTTTGAGTAGTAGACCAGGAACCAGATGGGAGAGGTGCAATTGCGTTGGCAACATCAGAGACAGCAGAAGCGGATTGTTGAATGCCAGCATCCTTGAAAACGTCTTCGAGAAGTGTTGCAGATGCAGCACGAACATCATCCGACATTCTAGGAATGCTAGGAGAAGAACCCTTTGAAGCGACAAAAGCACCGACAAGGAGCAACATCAAGAGGAGGCCTTGGGCAGCAGGCTTCTCTGGCTCGCTAAGAAGGGAAGTGTCGACCTTCTTGGCGGAAACCATTGAATTCTCAACCTTAATCTCACTTTCCATGGAAAAGTCATTGAGGAAGGAGATGTTGTCCCAATTGCCATCCATGTTCAGACCATCAATGTCAGAGTAGTCGGCAGAGAAGCCATTCGAACTGGGAACAGTCGACATGGCAGTGCTTTCCATCTTTTGCATGTGCTCTGTGAGGACGCTCACTTTCTTGCGGAGGTCGCCGGTTTCGAGGGTGTGAGTTCGCACCATCTCTTCCTTCTCCATCTGCAAGCTCTCAATGTATTGTTGGTAGTGTTGCTCTTTACGAGCCCACTCATCCAAAGCAAGTTTTGCTTCGGCCAAGTCCTCCTCGAGATCGTTAATCAAAGCAGTGTAGTGCTTCTTTTCGTCCTCAAGGCGCTCAGTGTGCTGCTTCTTTCGCTGACGTGAGTCAAGACTATGATAGTGATTAGTCAATGGGTGTAATAATTGATCAGATGATGTACTTACGCTGCTTGTCGGTTTCTCAACAAACGTTTTTGCTGCTTGAGCTCTTTAATCTCCTGCTCATCTGTGGATTGAGAGATGAGTTGATCAATGTTGGTGAGATTTCTCTCGGCTGGAATATCGAAACGGGCATTCTTCTTTCGGATACCATCACCCCTTCTAGACATCTCAGGATGCGATCGAAGAGTTGGGCTGTGTGGACGCATGCGCTTTGGAATACGATGATCCATCTCTGAAACGGACCAGTCCTTTTGTGGAGATGGATGACTTGAGCCATTGGCGGAGAAGAGAGGTAGTTGATGGTTTCCAGGGTTTGTGAATGGTGTTTGCACGGGACGTTGAAAGATAGGAACATTGACCTCATAATCAGATGGTAGTCCATCATGACCTTGCATTGGTGTGCTCATACCCGAACCATTTCCCATACCCCAGCCGTGATTCGAATGTCCATATGTTGCGTTTTGTGCAGCCTCGATACGCATGAATGGGTTGTTGCTGTTGTGCTCGACAAAGGGATTGTTGGATGCC
Organism: Botryotinia narcissicola; assembly: GCA_004786225.1. Lineage (NCBI taxonomy): Eukaryota > Fungi > Ascomycota > Leotiomycetes > Helotiales > Sclerotiniaceae > Botryotinia > Botryotinia narcissicola. The sequence continues at coordinate 160,778 of PQXJ01000004.1, forward strand.
ATGGGTTGCATGTCGACGTGTTGCCATTCATCAGCCTTGGGGGAGAACAATGTCGAAGATACTGCAAAGGATTCCCGCCTGCTATTGTCCATGGGTGGAGACATTTCTAAGCCGGAATCTAATGCAGAGTGGTCGAGGATGTTATCATCAAGAATGCTTCCTTCGTCCTCTTCAAAGTAGTTATGGGGTTGAGTATCGACAGATAATGACGATTGTCTGTAGTAATTGTGCATTGGGAAGGCAGCCATAGCAAAGAAGTTCCTGCTGTGGTCTGTTGTGAGGGTGGGTTGGTGTTGTGGTTAAGGAGGAGGTGGGTTTGGGGGAAGCGAAGTTATTTTCGGATGAGATGGGGTAAAATAGATAAATAGTGGCGGTGAGAAAAGATAAATGTTATCGATAGATCGTCAACGATCACGAAAACTTGAATTATCGGGGTAGGGAGAGGATATGAAAAAGGCAAATTCGTTTTGGGCGGATTAATCAATGAGATGATTGAGTGTAGAGTCAAATCACTTGCTATGTTTTTTCTGTCAAAGAAAAAGACAAGAATAACAAAAGAAGTGACTGTTTATGAGGATGGGAATGTTTGATATGAATATTTGGAGGTAGGAATTGGGTGGGAGATGCTCAGTTGATATGTGAGGGACAAGAGTGGTGGTGTATGAGTGGGTTGAGTCTGGGTTCCGATGTAAGTCGGACGAGACAAACAGCAGGAAGGGATTGTATGGCTTGATCTGAAGTGGAGACTGGAGGTACAAAGGACTGTAAGTCTGTAAGAAGTCTAAGTCTGTTGGGTCCCTTTTTGGTTCGAGTGGTTGTATGGGTCGTATGGTGGTAGGAGTGGTAGTGCAGAATTGCAAGCAGTTGCAGTTGCAGTTGCAGTAAATAATGTGCAGCACGTAGTAGAACTTGAGCTTGCAGTCGGTGCAGCAGACAAGAGAAGTAAGAAGCACGTTAGAAAAGTAGGTCAAGTATGCAGGTAGAAATAGAAGAATGTCGTTGGTAGATATGGGTTAGATAATGTGGATATCTTGGGAGAGGGGTCTGGAAATCTGGGAAACGGATAATGAGGTGAGTGTGAGGGCATAAGATGGATGGGTCGTCGCGGATGATATTAAAAACAAAGAAATAATAAAATAATACAGATGATAATAATAATAACAATAATAATATAATAATAATAATGGGTTAATGAATAATGAGACATATATGATAATATCCTTCAAGGGCTTGATTCTTCTTCTAGCTCTTCTAGCTCTTCTTAATCTACATTAGTACGATACGACGATACGACGATACTACGATACTACCATGTTACGAGTGCTTGTTTTGATCCATTTTCTTTTTACCCAATCCTTCACCCATGACATGATATGATACTAGGTATAGGTAACTTTTGGAGGGGAACAGTGAAGGGGTGAAGGGGGGTGATGCGATTAGCATGGTTACGATATGGACCCTTCTCTCTCTCTCTCTCTCGCTCTCTCTCAATCTCTCATTCTTTCGTACTATTCTTCTTTGAGTAATGCGTCAATGGATGAATGGGCCAAATAAAGTATTCAACTCATAAATTGAGTAATAAGTGGATGAAATGATGGGCAATGGGCCATGACAGCGGGTGGGGAAAGATTTATCGCACTACCCGAAAGTCGAAAGTCTCAAGCTCAAGGAAGGAACCTTCAACCTAGAGATCAACTTAACTTGTGGAGACTTCTAGCCTTTTGATTTATGAGATACTTTATGCTATTTTCTTCTTTACATATGGATCTGAATAGTACTTTGTTATTAGTCTTGATTATTTAATTATTATATACTGCATTTTATTATTATTTCTTTCCCTCCCCCATTACTTTCTCTATTTATCAAGCAAGGAAGTGTATCTTCATGGGTCTGTATAGGTCTGTCTAATCAACTCTCCAAGATCTCGATGATCTATTGTTCGCGATATGTAGATTTCTAACTCTGTGCACCCGGAGGATATCGTTAACCATATGGAAATTGTGTGCATGGGGTCGTACTTTACGGCACGGTACACTCGCACACAAAAATAAATAAACAGAAGAAGATGAAGAAGAGAAAAGAAAACAACTCTGCTTCTTTCCCTTTTAGACTAAACCTCAATTCCAGCGGTAGGAAAGCGGGAAAGGCAAGGCAAGTGCGGGTGCTAACGATTAGTGCTTGCATTTCCATTGCATAGCAGCATTATAGTACCTACTTTTACATCTTGGATGTAAATCTTAGATGGGGAAAACAAAAACAGTCCAAGAGATCCAAAGAAGATATTTGATTCTCCATTAAGCATTCATTACAAATTGCATGTCAATCCAAGGCCATCGAATCTTAAGATTTCCCGCTCAAAGCCTTGAATGAGTTGCATTTGATCAGTTGAACCCAGGTAGATCAAGACGTTGCATACGATACGGGAGTGAGGGATGATATGATTTGATATGATGAGGGAGGGGTTCAAGCTTTGATTGGATTATTCATGCCCTTCTCCGAGGTAATGGATTAGATCTGACAGGCTGACTGGCTACTTCAACTACCTAGAGTAGATTACAATCATTAGTAATAAGGTTACTTTGACAAGAGAAGCTCGATAGACAAGATAGAAGATAGTTCCACTATTAGTCGGCATTCGGTTATCTATCTTTGCTTTTTTTCCTTCTGTCGAATATTCCAAAAAGCGAGAGAAGAATTCGCAAAAGGGCAATAGACCCGTTAGAACTTGCTTGGACTCAGAAATTTCTACCTCAAAATGCATTTGCTATTACAATTTACCTTGGTAATACAGTAGCAAAAGACATTAGACTGCCATCTTTAGCTGTGGGGGTTTTGTCTTAGAACCCTGATCTAATTGTGTAAACTAACCATAAGAGAATTCAGATGATTTTTCTCCATCAACCGCTTCCCGCTCTCAAATACATCGTGCCTAACAAATTATCTCGACTCGGTTTGTGTAAAAAATGGGCACTGGATCAAAACAATCCATCTCTAATTCTCTATAACTCTGTGAGAATTGCCCATGGGAACGCAAAGTCAACATGGTTGTCTTGGCTCCTTCCTATTCCCTGCTCTCATCAGGTTGGGCATCTATGGAGTTATGCTTGATTCTGAAGGCTTGCATCAAAATCCTCAAAAGAAAGCCGCCGATAGGTTATATCCTCACGTTTTGCATACGATTGTTTCTTTACCCTTGTCCATACTTTCTACACTTTCTCATCATTGGAATGATCTGTTAAACTCCGGCTTCCCGTTGATGCCACCAGGGCTTGGCTCGTAACGAGAAAATGATGGTCTTTGAGCACCAATCAAATGTTTTGAGGCAATCGGTGATACCCTCGAAAAAGGTCACTTCAAAGATCACGCGTATTGCTCTTGTGGGAGGAAAAAAGCCCTTTTGGGGGTATCATTTGTTTATTTTCATCATCTTCAGGCAAGGGAATCGTTAATAGATCCTACAATTGTGGCATTTTCCCTTCGCTTAATCTTAAGATTCCCCTTCATGATCATCTCATTCATGGTCGCTGCTGATCAAACCATCTAGATCGTAAATAAAGCACGGGTAACGGATGGTAAACCGTAAAAGATGTTTAGATGACAACATCAAATAAAATGCCTTCTTCGAATCTCATCTCATACCACCATCCCCACATTTTTCCCATTTCTTGGGCCTCGCCATTCGGCAGCAAGTCCATTCATTCACGACTCATGAATACTTGTATTCTCATTATACTAGGCCTCATCAAACGGCCGCAGAATGCAGTATCTTTGTAAGAGTGTGAATGTGAAGCCTCAAATGATAGGTGATATTCCCAAGTTCACTTCTACCTAATCTACCTAATCAAATGATCGTAAGCTCTGCGTGCCCAAGTCAAGGTAGGGCAAGCGAATCATTGGTAAATCAAGCCCTCAAGTCTTTCGGTAGCTTTCCATGACACAGATTCATACCATTCATTACCGCACAAAGATCCAACCTCATGGCCTCGTCTCCCGCTACCTGGAGCCTGCCGGCAGGCACCTCACGGTAAGATGGACAGGTACGAAACCGATTTTTACTTACTGCTATTCAAAAGAAGGCCGCAGGGTTTAATCCGGTACCCTAGTATCTGCCATTTCAATCGGTGAGAGCCCGAAAGCCTAGCAGCCCAGTTCCAGCCCTTCCCAAATTGAACTGCCGTTACTATACATCTTGTCTCTTATAGTACGGAGGTATCGGTAAATCATCTACCACCCCTAGTCCTTAGGAAAATGATCTCTTAGGGCGCATGAATGAGTTGCGCGTATGACGGCATTTTCAATTTTGTTTCATTCTGGATATTTTCCCTTAAGGAATAAATTTCCCGATGGACTTTCAGGACTTCCCTCCTCTGTGAAGTGGGTTTGACCTAAGGAACTCCCCAGGATGAAGGGGGTCTAACGCTTTAACCGACTACGATGATGCTAGGAAAGACACTTCTAAACTTTCTTCTAGAATGTCAGAAGAAGACCGAATAAACTTCGGGTAAACAATTATATTTCACACATAATACTCTTTTCCTTAAGTGCGAACGGAAATACTCAAATGCTATTATGCTACATATAGCTGAATCCCATCTAGAGTACCTGGGGCCCTGGATGTACCTGAGTGGGGTGCACTTGGCTTCTTTTACGGAGTCGGCGTTCCAGGTTTTGCTTACACTGGCAGTCGCGCCATGGACGCGTTACAATTGAATCATGATCTTATTGTTTTTTTCTTCTAAGTCTCGATTGAAGGAATTGAGGGGGCTGGGAATTTTCTTACCCATGATTCATGATTATCATATTACAACAGTTATGATTTTCAAAAACGCGTTTGTTAGGTGAGATAGTGATGGAAAATGGACATCGAGATTTCATCTGATTCAAAATCTTCTTCTTCCATCAGAAACGCGGTATCCTCTGTAATTCTCAGCCCACCTAAAGTGTATCTTTCATCTTGGCTTCTCCAGACCTTCAAACCTGTCAAATGGGACTACCCGCGCAGCCGCGGCCTCCTTCCTCCAAAGCTACAGCCTCTTCTTACTACACAGCTTTTGAGTCTTATATTTACCAACTATCTAATGTTTACCAATGACCAGCTTCCAAGCCTTTCCACAAGTTTCAAAAATGTCAAGGTTGAGGCAGAATTTTCATATAATTTTCATACGAATTTTGGTCTTCACATTCTTCACCGCTCATCTATTTTAGGAATCTGATGTCGAGATCCGGATGTTCCGCCTGGGATTCGGGAAGCGAACATCCAAAGACCCAACTTTGAAGGAAGAGAAAAGTAGAGCAAAGCCACTAATTACGAAGTGTACCAAAGTACTGTCCCATGAGAATCTTGAGAAAAGTGAAGCCTGATCTGAGAAGGATTGTCGGTCTGTGTTTCAGACTTTGAGGAATGATGCAAGCCAGAGTCAGTATCTACTGAGAGTCAGGTTTTATTTCTGAGGGTTAGGCGAGAGATGCTTTTGAGAAGGGTCTCCTCGAGGGCCTCGTAAATCTTTCCATTTGATATGAACATGGAGACGAGCCAGATACAGGTCTATTGAACCGTTAGAACAATGCAAATTTGTCTAACATGAATCAAAATATGCGGTTCTAACTTACTCACGAGGCATGTTAGCTTCTCGCCTCTCCCTGACATTTTCAACCTTTAGATTTACGACCTGTCCGACTACATACATACCTGTGGATCTACCTGCCAACCCCATAATAGGTGTCCCATATTATAACAAGTGCTCTCATATAGACCAATGACGTACGTACAATATAAGTTTATTGTGTATAGATCGCCAGAACCCTGACGGATAAAGTATAATTTGACAATTTCACTAAATAATAGAGCATGAATAATAAGCAAATTACGAAATGCCAAAGTGGGTTCATCCGATCTGAAGAATTCGAAACGAAGCTCAAAGCTCCAAGAAAAATCCCCGAGATTCGCCGATTAGATTAAATTGATCAGAGGATTTTCGGATTTTCACGAGTTATCGTATCGTATCTACGTACCGATATCGTACTTGTCGGCTTTAAGTGTGGTGGGTCGTGTTGGTTGGGGACGGATGACAATTTTTCTTTCTCAAATGAATTGATTGATCGGTCTTCCAAGTGGAGGATACATTTTCACCCCGGCCAGATCCATTCAATAGAGGTCCATTTCAAATGAAGCTAAGAAATTTTGCACATAACTTTCCAGCATTACAGTACCGAGTACGGAGCATAGTACCAGATTCAAAAGGAGTAAACCCATATGGTATAGGTTGTCGAACTATGAAATAATGAATGATGGTGCGGTGAAGACATCTCGGTGCAGGCAGCCGTTCGCTACTGTTTCGCTACTGTAGTGTTGATGGGAAGCCGCAGCTCCACATCGGGTCTTCTACTTCCTAAGCTATCAAAGTTACCAAGCTACCGGAAACGTGATGTGTGGGTTCCCGGTGTTGACCGCTTGGTGGCCTGTCTATCGCCGCGGGGTTGGTTTTCAACTTTTGTTTTGTTTACTTTGGGAGTAGAGTGTCGATGATGATGGTGGCGTGAAAAGTTTGAGTAATTAGAGCGTGTGTAGGCGAGCAGAGGGGAGGGGTATTCAGCTTAGGGGGGGTCTAACCGGGACTAGGTTTGAGGGGAAAAGTTCCGACGTTGACCGCTTGCCGAACTGCGAACTATGGTTTACAGTATGTCTCAATTTTTACCTCATGCTTTACTGTCGCGGGGAAAGTCTACTTGGGTGTGAGAAAACTCTTCACGAATTCCTGGGATTTTGATGCTTGACCGCCAGATGAGCCGTCCTCAACCGGCACGAACCTTTGATTGAGACCAGAAAGATTTTCAAACCTTATGGGCTTGAAATTTCTATTGGGTTTAGCTTTTCAAAGAATCATTTACCTACTTCGATTACTGGTCCATTGACTGGAATCATTCGTAAACTCTTTTAGACAACTTGAAAGGGACCACCAGTCAGCAGGCTGTGGCAAGATTCAATGCGCTATATCAAAATGAGGCAGGTGATTGTATTGTGACGAGAAATAAATTAATGGCATTCATCGGCGCATGACATATCTATCTCCAAAGCCAGTATTCGAACGATCACGAAGAAACAAGAACCGTGATATCCGATGAGCGCATAGTACGGCATCTTGACCGAATAGAAATGAAACCTCGCGAGTGTGAGGACTTCAGGATCACCAAAAGCTGCTCCAACGGTCATCAGGGTCTGAATCGGTCAAAAGTTTATGGATCGTATGGATCGTATGGAGATAATGTGAGAGTGTGGAACTTGTATTCGGAAATCTTGAACCCTGTGTATAGAGGATCAAAGGAAGATGGGGAAAGGAAGGGCTATGAGAAGACCGAGTTAGAATTGAAAGAAGGAATTAAAAGACATCACAAGAGATGAACTAGAGCGACAGAGCCCAGGCAAGCACGTCGATCTATAGGGTCTGATGGATAGATCTCAAGGCTTCGGGTCTGGCATTTGAGTATGGGTACTAAAATGAAAGGAATATCAATGCTATAGGTGGTGATCTGATGGGCTGTGCTACTCAGGAATGGATGGATCTAGAAGCGGCGACTTGTATATCTAGGCACCCATACTATTTCAGGAAATGAGTATCAATCTTGATCTTCAACTTTGCCTCTTGATGCTAACAAGCATATCCGTATCACGAAACCACTGTCGAGTGCTCTGACTGAACTCGAAAGGAGCTGGGGTAAACGGTATGCACCGCTGATTCGCTTGGTGATCCTCTGTTGACGCCAAACAGGATGATTGTCGTTTACCATACGCCTCTCTTCAATTTCGATAATGAAACCTTATGATCCCCAATCGCAAAGCTTACAGCCTCTTCTTTCCACCATAATTCGACGATTTCCTTCTTTCCAAATCGATCTACGCAACTCGGAGAGCGGTGAAGAAAGTAGAAAAAGCGCTTGGCGATTGGAGCGGGGAGAAAAGCAGCTCCACTCCACTCCACGAGTACCGATCAGGGTAAGTTATCTCGTTATCGGACTATTTTCAAAGACTCTTACCCATAATGACGAACTGCTGTACGTTATAGTGTTACGAGGTTTGTCGAGTATTGTACAATATTTCGTAATAGAGTTTTTTGTGTGTTAGTCTGGTAGTTGGATTCTGATAAAGAGATTGGAAGCATAATTATCAAGTCTAACTGAGTTTGAGACCTGCATGCACTATAGAGTGAAGCATAACGCGGAACTTCACAATTATAACAAGAAATAGTATACGAGGACCCTTGAAACGTGGAGGGGGAGAAGGAGCCTCAATTCGGATATCCGACAAAAGACCACTGCATTGGCGTGCTGCAAATTCCTGCAAAGGTAAGACATGTACATGCCATAGGCGCAGAGATTATTAGATAGTGGCAATTCGCCTTTCAACAGAGAAGAGAATCGCATCGCTCACAAGCACGGATATCTTCAGTGGCATGAAAATGGTGTCCAGCCCAGAACTACGTGCTTTTTACGGAAGTATGTGCGACGTACAGTACAGTGCATTAGCGGTGGCGCCTGAAAAAAAATCACTTTACCCATTGGCACTTCAACATTTTATCATTCTATTCAACAAAGTTCGCACTGGAGCATTCCCAGAGTGCAAATACAGCCTGGGGACAGCCTAGTGGAAGTCGCAATATTGAAGTAGAAGTGGAAATCCGAATAGGAATGGAAAAACAAGGGAACCTCACCGCCACCACTAGATATGTATGTTGTATGCAACATGTAAGATTTTGCGGATTGGTCTTGGTATCTGCCAGTAATCCTCGTGATCGGCCGAGGTGAGGTTCGCATCGGGACGGGGTATTAATATATTTGTTACATTACTTATGTACTGCAGCTGTATCGAAGTGGAGTATGTTCTGACTTTCGCCTATGATTGTACATGAGTAACATGACTAAAGCATGGCAAAGAGGAACATTAGTGGAGTATTTTGAATGTCAGAAATAATTTCAACCATTATCCAACTGAAGTCCTTTCTTTAATAAGTTGAGACACCACCAACAGAATACGGCTGGCGAGGCAAGGTTAGCCTACCAGTGCTTACTGGGCACTCTCTCCGTTTCATGTTACTTCAGGTGATCTTTGCCTATACGCAAACCGTAAGACTTTTTTCATGGTGTATATGCCACAGGCAATGTCAGGTTCGTAAGAGATGCGTAAATGAGGAAATGCTCTTCCTTGGCATGATATTCATGACTTTCTCCAGCTAGTTGGAACGCAAAGTCAACCGATTAGAGGTATGTTTCTTGCGCGTGAATGCATCCCAAGAACCAGACATTTGCATCATCCTCAATACTAATTGAGACTTCTCCACTGCGACATGTTCTTTGCACACCATTGCGTACAGTATACCTGAGTACTTTGCTCCGCTCATACCTTTCACTTTTGCAGAACTACATCTGGTCAAAGGACTCTTCCGTCGAAGAAGCAAGAAGATCAAAACGAATATACAGCCCAAGGACTCATGAAGTTCTCACCAGTCCACTAATGTAGATGCATCACTGATTGAACGATTCATCAAATGAATGATCAAATCCTGTTATTGGTTTTCAAATCGGAACTAAAGACTGAATATCGCTTTGGAAAGAGGGAAAAATAATGAATTAATGTCGAAACAGATCAGGCAAGGATGAATCAGCAGGAATCGAGATCAACGATGGAGACATAACTCATGTAATCTTGTATGTATTTTTCTTTCCTATTTTTCCTTTAACACTATTTTGAGGTCCCAGTCCGATTAGCTGAGACATAAGAATCTTGAAATTAGAAACACAGGGAGATTCGAGTCGGGGTATCCCAAAAATGTTTTCGACGCCTCTAATGACCCTAGTAGCAAGAGGTAATGTAGCTTCGACGCTGCTAGCAGTTTGGAGACAACAGCAAAAAAGAAAAAAAATAGAAAATGATTTGAAGATCTTCGTAATGAAGAGACCACAAGGGTCATCGAGTCTCTGAAAAGTGCTCCAGAAACAAGCCTTACATTTGTTAGTATCAGGAAAATTGCACGTAATCTTGCTGTGCGAGAATTCCGGGTTCCGTTTCTCCATCTTCGTCGCCAAAAAACTCCTCATCGATGGCATCTGAATCAACGTCATCGCTATCTACCTCGTCTTCTTCATCGCTCGAAATATCACTCGATTGATCACCGGGAGAAGATTCACCAGTAGCTGCATTCCTACGAATAACACTAGCCTTGATGCGGTGGGGAAGTTTGCATCCTTTCGTAGTGCAAGTACCTGTGTTGCTGAAATCCGGGCATTCGTGAACGTGTCGCTCTGTGCAAGTGGTTCCCTTGTCGCAGTATCCATATATTCCGAAAGACCGGCAAACCATTGCTGTCGGTGAAACACGAACGTGGGTGTAACGACAATCCGAGTTTGAACAATTGCCCTTGGCAAAATGCAAGCAATTCGGTGTTCTTTCGGGGGTGAGATCGTGAGACAGGTCGCATGAATCTCCATTAGGACATTCACCTTTGAGAAGAAAAGCTTTACATATTCCAACCTTTGAAGGGTCGTGAATATATCGGCATTTGGGGCCTTTGTTACAAGTACCTAAACAATATGTGGTTAGCTGAAACCCAAATCGCTCCTCCTCCAAGACCTAAAATAAATGAACAATTTGAAATGTGGGAAGAAAGGAGGTACCCGTGTTGGTAAACGATTTGCATGGCTCGTTGATCTTAACGACTCCGTGCTTCCTGCGACCGAGTTAGCGATTTCATACAAGAAATGCAATTGTGGAATCGCATTTTGTTAAGCCATACCTAGTGGCTTTGATTATCCCTTCACGATACATATTTCCATTCTTGCTTCTATAGAATTTGACACCTCCAATTAAAGTAGTCTTGGGGGTAGTATTTGCGGAAGTAAGATCACCTAAAATAAGTGAGCATGGATCACAAAACCATACCACCTTGTGGCTTGCTGCAAACGATGAGTCTCACCAGGGGCTTTCACAAGTTTGCTACCGTTCTTTGTGACAATGAATCGGATTCCGTTGACTGTAACTTCATAATTGGTTGTTCCAGTGGGTTGGACCATGGAAGAGCCAGAACTCGCACTCAGGCGTTGCAAATGTCTGCTCAACTTTAACTTCTCCTGTTCATCCCTTTGTTTGAGTTTCTGTTTTCTGGTTTCCTCAATGGCTTTGACGCGAATCTGACTATCTTTCTCAAAATATGACTTGTTAATCAACTGAAGATGACGATCGGTTTTGGTGATGTAGCCGGCAGAGGATGATCGCTCGTTCTCATCTGCAGATGCAGTTATATTTGATGAATCCGACTGTGATGGTGGGACGGAGGTACCACCGTTTAACACAAGCGTTCGATGCCGCACGATGCCAGCACCGCCTCTTCCGCCCCGGTATCCTCTCGCAGAATATGCGCCCCTATGACTACCTCGACTACCTCTCCAGCTACTGTTTGCATAGGGATGGTATGCATAAGCTCCATGACCTCGAGTATTTGATTGTGAATGATAACCATTTGAAGGCGAGGGGGCATGGGTCTGATTATTTGGATCGGTTGAATGGTTATTCTTATGTTGATTGATTTGACCTTGATAATGTATAAGCTTATGCCCAAGTCGGAAAAAGAAACAAAGAAAGTTTGTCTAAATGATATTGATAATGGGGTACTGTACCAGCTAGACGACTGATTTGTTCTAAGATGGCTTGGTCTTCTGAAGCCATAGTTGAATGTTCCTACCAGTTAGTAAATGAATATCGCTCTGGTATATTATTGAGACCTCGAAAAATAATAAATCACAAGTCTTAAATGTCAGTAAAATTGGCGTTTGTTTGTTCGTGAAATGATTCCTGTAATCAGGAGATACAAGAATACCTGCCGTATAAGATTTGTCATCAAACTACAAAAGCCATTACTAGCGTCAATCGGCAGTCTGGCTCAATATCCGACAAGGCTGCGACACTTTTATTGATTGAAAGGCAACTAACAAAGAACTATTGATCTAGTATTTGTTCTTCCTAACAACCACAAACTACTTACCTACCAGAAGGACACACAGAGGGAATCTCAACTTCCAGAGAAGAACAACATATCGTTTTGGTTTTAATAATCACCACATACATACAAAATGGCAGACGCAGTCATTAAGCCCGATCCAGAGGCAGCGGTCGCATCACCCAGGTTCATGGAGGATGATGATATATATGAGGATGCTGGAGACATGGCGATCAATGAAGACCCTAGTTTTCAAAAGTTATGGTTAGGTCGTGTTCCTAAGTACGTTTGGAATGCGTGGAATGAAATGAGTGAAGATTTGGATGAGGAGATACAGATTGGTACCATTCGCAATTGTCGAGAGAGAATGCCTGACGGCACTATTAAGGTATTGGCACTAAAGCTTGCGCTCAGAAAGTCAGCTCTAACTTGAGCTATAGGACTCTTATTCCATGTTACTAAATTCCAATCTTGCACAGCATCAGGCTGTTCCCAAGGAATATAACCTTGATATTACCAACTCGAATGTCAAGAATACTTTCATTTTCTCGGAGCAAGACCTTCCAGGATTCAAATCGAAATCAAGACAAAAATTTGCTTTGGAGACTGCAAATATGCCAGCAAGACTAACCCGTGGAAAGATTGAGAAGCCGGCAAACAAACAACCATGGGATCCCAATAAGAAATTTCAACCTCAATTTCGAAAGGCAATTCCAAGTATGTTAATAAAACAGTCGTAAAATTAGACTTTGCTGACAGAACTCGAATAGAGAGAACAAATCTTTCCGGTAGGGTTGTACATGAATTGAGTTGTATTGCAGTACAAAATGAAGAATCAGACCGTCTTCTAGCCATCAGGACTTTGGAGGCTATGAAACCCAAAGTCGGCACGAAATTTCTCAACGAGGATCTTGATGTGGGCCAAGGTTTTATTCAACCTGGTACCATCAAGGCTTCAGATGCTTATAGGAGCTTCATTGTAAGATATACGACTCATACCCAAATTTCTTTGCAACATTTGTACTAACCTCATCAGAAAACCAAGAGTTCAACTGCTAGTGGTAAGCCACAACTTACCAAGGCCGCTCGTATGCCAGAAAATGAGCTTCTGGATAAGATCTTCGAATGTTTTCGCGAGTATAATTATTGGTCCATGAAAGCACTTCGTGCCAGACTCCAGCAGCCAGAAGCATATCTTCGCGAAACACTGGAGAAAATCGCTTTCTTGGCAAAGACTGGTCGTTTCGCAACGCAATGGTCATTGAAGCCTGAGAACAGACCTGACAACTATGAGGTTGCTGCTGGCGATGCTATTGCACCCGGCGAAGATACAGACCTTGGCGACGATGACGAAGATGATGATGAGGATGTCAAGTTTGAAGACGTCTAATTGTATGACTGATCTTGCAGTATGTATTCTACGGCGTTTTGAGGGGCAAGGTCGCATAATGACGGTGTCATTCACATGACCAGGTTGACATACGGGAAAGCATAATGACATGGCGTTACAATTGTCCTTCGTGGATTTAGGTTGGTTAATGGCGGAACTCATTTGTGAGCAGAGATTTTAAATTGAGTTGTAAATTATCATAATATTAAAGCAAAATTTACGATTGATTCATATTCCGAGTACATGCCGATTGGAAATGATCTCGGCGGGTATCACTCTGGAAAATCCGATGTGGCACTCAATGACGAACGAACATTGAGTTTCTAAAAAAGTCATTATAAAGTTGTAACAATTTCTACGTAACTGTCTTTATCCACATTTGAACATTCACATAGACGCCCATTTTTTCACCATTCAATTGTAAAAGTATGCTGGTAGAGGCTTAACCTTTTCTTTGATCTGCCAGATTGCAAGCCATTGGCTTTCGCATTCCGTCATTTTGTCTGGCATCCATCTCCACTCTCACATCAAGAAGAATTTCAAAAAAAATGGCAAAATTAATAGGAAGAATTGCCTTCAGATCAATTACTCCTAGTCCACTCTGTAGATCCAGTAGAGGGGTTGGAATGTCGGCCAGCTTTACTACACCCCTGCGACGATACCAATCTTCGTTACCAATGGCGTCCTTCCCCCTCAAACGTTCCCTCCCCAGACCGTCGCGTAACTACCAAATACCTATACGACTCTTCTCAACAACTCGACGCATCGACTCGTCTCCCAAATTTACATACGGTATCTCAGCATCGTACTGCGCCAAAGAGAACCGCTACGACCCTACCAAAAACCTCACGCCCTTCAATTCGTATAATCCTATCCCTGTACCTCTCAAGCCCGCCAACCGCAGGCCTGCCTCCGGCCAAGATGCATTTTTCGTGGCACCCATATCTAATACCTCAGATGTCGCTCTCGGAATCGCAGATGGGGTCGGGGGATGGATTGATTCAGGTGTCGATCCTAGCGATTTCTCCCACGGTCTATGCGAGTACATGGCGCATACGGCATCGGTGTCGAATAAAATAGATGATGTTCCTATTTCTGCGAGAAGGCTGTTGCAAAAGGGCTACGATTTAATTTGTGCTTCAGGCAAAGTGCGTGCGGGGGGGAGCACGGCTGTTGTGGGAATTTTCAGCTCTGGGGGAAATATGGAAGTTGCAAATTTGGGAGACAGTGGATACATACAATTGAGGTCGGGAGCTGTACATTCAGCGTCCGAATTTCAAACGCATGCTTTTAATACACCGTATCAACTAAGCTTGGTTCCAGAGGCGGTGATTAAACAGGCGGCGAAATTTGGGGGACAACAATTGATGGATTTACCAAGGGATGCGGAAGTCATGAGTAAGGAGTTGAAGCATGGAGATGTAGTTGTGTTTGCTAGTGATGGAGTTTGGGATAACCTAAGTGGAGGGGATGTACTGAGGATCGTGAGCAACAGAATGCAGTACAACGGAGTTTGGGTCAACGGGGCAGGGGGGAAGGGAACCGGAGTGGGAGAAAAGCTTAGAGAGACAATACAAGAGAGCGATGACGGTTCAGCAAGTTTGAGTTTGCAGAGTTCTTTGGCTGTAGATATTACTGGGGAAGCTAAGGCGGCAAGTCTTAGTTTGAGGAGGGATGGTCCATTTGCAAGGGAGGTCCAGAGGAGATATCCAGATGAGAAATGGAGTGGTGGGAAGTCAGATGATATTTGTGTTGTTGTAGTGGTGGTCGCAGAGGAGGGGAAATAAGCGCAAGATCAAGATGACAAGAGATGGAAACAAGATTTTCAGAAACAACTTTTGTATGATATGGTGGTGATACTACACGAGGATAATTAGAAGGTTAGGGAGAGGCAGGCATTGTGTATATACCTCTTGCATGGAAACAGGCGGGTGGCCGATATCCTTAAACGGTCATTTAGATTGTAGAGTGCTACGTAGCGTGTAATGATTTATAGAGCGATGGTTTACATACAGATGCCTTACTATCGTTTCCAACCTGAACTTTTTCACATTTTTGGGAGATGGGTAAGAGAATATGTTTAAATTTTATGATATTTGATTTTTTTTCTGCAGTGCATTCCTATTCATTGTGCAAAAGGTTTACGAATTCCCGTCGGACAATCAGTATGCCATTCCATCATCATCGCCAGCCACGTAGTCCACAAACCCAGCATTTTCACCCTCCCTTCTCAATAGGTATCCGAATCTTTCACTATTGTTTCCTACCCATTCTGGAATATCACTGTTTTCCATCAACACTTCATAGTCCTCGCCCCCCCTATCCCATAAATCCAAACCCTTCCTGACTCTATCTACTATTCTGGCTTCATTCCTATATACCTCCCGGTTCAAAGTCGTATGCGAAAAGCTGGCCATTTTATTCAACGTCTCCGCAATTGTTGAAAAGCAACTCGAACAATGCCAAGACGCGTTGGCCAGATTTCTCTTTTGAAAGTAGTTGAAGAGTCTGAAACCACCTTCTCCGTTTCTCAGATCGGCTGGAAGAATGGTTTTCGTGGGACCGGCATAGATTGTTGCTTGAGGATGAGGCCACTCGGGACCTCTATGCAGAAACTGGAAACCGTAGTAGTAGAAGCGACTGCTAAGTGTGAGCCGCTTGTCAAAATCACAGGCTCGTAGGAGGTCAAGAGTTTCGGGACGTGGGATCTCATCAATGTCCGAAACGAGGAGGACATCTCCAATGTTTGCGGTTTTGTTGCCTTCGAGCCTTGGTATCACTTGTGTGAACATGGCATTGCGTTGATGATCTTCATAGTCCCATGTTCGTCGAGAAGTCAAGGGCCGGTTCTCAAGAAGATGATAGATTATTTTCGGAGAAAATTGAGAAAAACGTGACTGGTTGTCGTGAAATAGAAGAGGTTTGGAATGCCCGGTGAAAGTCATATTAGATTCAACTATAACAAAGTAATCGACATGGTCCGCAAGGGTGTGGAGACGAATATCGAGCCAGTCGAGCTCAGAGCTCAGCATGAATAGATCATAGACCTTTCGAGGTCTTTCAGGTTGGTATTGACGCCAACCTTGCGCCGCACATATATTGTGGCGTGAGTTGACTGTCTTAGAAGAGAACCCAAGTTGTGATATGTCTGAACTGCTGTAAAAGAATAAATTCAAGACTAACAGAATCGCAACACAAGGCAACAAAGGCAACAATTTTCGAAGCAAAGCTCCGGGAGTTCTTCTCATGAGAGCTACCATGATCCCCTAGATACCGAATGATGCTGATCATTCATCCTCTCAAGTTCAGAGAATTACAAGTGATGTATCAAAGCAATAACTGTCTAATGAATGGTTGAAATGAAGTTGGTAGACGTACAATAGTCACCAACAAAGTGATATGCCGACGCGCCGGAAACGTTTGCGCAGCAAATTTAAGGAACCGAAAACAATAGAGAAAGAAGTCAACGCCTCCAGTGATTGAGGTCTTTGACTGTGCTTACCTCGCATTTATTACATACCAATGATGGAAATTAGAAAGAACAATTTGATTCACTGCCTCCTTTCAACAAATGATTGAAAGACAGGGGAAATAGAAAACTTTAAATACTCGGTTGGAAAGCTACCTTGGATCAGTTAGTGCGAAATTGTTACTAAGCTCATAACATTATTGTTATCATTAGTGAACCACCAACTACAAATCAGACAATGGATTGTCTGAAAATAACCCGAAAATTTAGGGTTCAATTGTTTTAGACCATGCACCAACTCGTATTCTATATTAAAATAAAATCAATAAATGGCTTATGAATACTGAATTCCAGCCTGCTTTTTCATTATTGGAGAGGGAGGTTACATTTGGTAATCCATTTTGTGTTTGCCTGGCCTGTCTTTGAAAATACTTCTGTCCAAGACTTCAAGATGACGATGGAGTACGAGGATGAGTAGGTACTTGATCGTTAAAGTGATGATTTCAAGTACTTTCTGAACAGGATATTCAATAGCATGGGGTGGCAATCGATATGAATGGTTGGAAGGATTGAATCTGTCTGAAACAATGAGTCCACGCAAGTTATTCAATTGATCTTGTATGCTCACAGCTCTTCAAACACCCAAAGGTTACTTCCAGTATGTTTGTCCGGGGTATAGGCATATTCTATTCCTAGGTTATCATGTGAAGCTGGAGTCAGTACTTCAGCATGATCTAAGATCTGATGCGCGGCGGCTCCATAATGTTTGATTCCTATACCTGAGTACAATCTCTCCCTGGGTAGTAATCCGCCTACCACTCGGCCCAGCCCATTCGTTGGTATTGTTGTTGTTTTTTGAGACTTCTATTCACCACTCTATGATGAAAATTATTGTTGCAGCTCAGTATTTGCCATCTAGAGTTTTGCAAGCTGTTCTTATAGTCACCTGGATGACTAGAAATATTTATTCCAACAAAAACTGTTTAGTAGCCTGTACCTTTCGATGGCCAACTTCCTGATCTACCTTTGGAGGTACTTTGCAGATTTTTGGTGGGTGCTGTAGATATGCAGAATTCAAAGATGCATGTGAAGGTTTCTTGTGTATTTGCTCCATTTTGTTACAGTAATTATGCCTTGTCCAATCCTTCAATACGCAAAATCAGTCTGTACCTCACTTACTGCCGTTTCCCTCTCAATCTTCCTTATCTCTTAGTACAGTGCGAGAGGCATGTAAGTTCTTGACGACCTCAACCCACAAGAACATTCAAAGCGCTAGCGCTGTCTTCATGCTAAGGTATCTCTTCGCGGCTGCAGGATTAGCCGTAGTGGGAATTCAGATCAAGAGTAAGTATTCATACACCAAAATTATCTCTTAACTATAGCTTACAAGTGAGCAATTGACCACTAAGCTCCTAGATCTTGGACTAGGCTGAATCTTCTTTATCTTTTCAGGAGCCTGTGCGGCGTGTATGGTGTTGATGGGGGATGCGGTGGGCATTGAAGTGGAGGGCAGAAAATAAGAAGACACTAAGGGATCAGAATACAGAAATAGAGTTAGAAGAGAATCTGGAAACAGTAAGAGAAGAGCATGGGACTGAGTGTGTAGAAATTGGTGTTGCTAGGCAAGACACTGTGATGATAGACGATGTCAGGAGCTTTCTGTTTCCATATGTTTAGACGGTATTGAATAGCTTGTCTTCTTGGAGCCATCTGAACTTGATAGTAATGAGAATTTGTTTGCTGGACTTTAACTATATATTTGTCACAATGTTTGCAGAATGGAGGAGTTGTTTTTAGATAGCTTAAGCACTGCGACTCGTACAGCGAATTGGCGTCCAAGTATGTATTTTGGTGTTGGTTCATCGAGATAGTGATGATTTGATAATATTGACGGATGGTACGAGGAGATATGTGGCTGAGAGTATAGATATGGACTATGTAAGATGGAAACATTGCAATAAGCAACTGCATACAATCTCAATCGAGCGTGTGATGAACGAACAATGTAGAATGCAAAAAGTATTGATGATTGCCGATTGCCGATTGCCGAGTTAGAAATATAAGATTATATTACTTACAAAATGGGTGTTTCGGATGAGGCACAGGAGGCGAGGTATTATTGAAGTTTGCTGCTTGTTGGAAAACGACGCTGTGCACCGTACCATGCCGAGGGTATGCAATGTTAATGATCGGGAGTTAGAGGCTTGGGATTTCTGAGACAGACCGAAATCTGCCGAACTATAATTAGTACTCCGTACGTCGTACAAATGTAGTCACTGATTCTGGTCGTAATATAAATGGGTACTCGTCAAATACGTAAATGCATTCCATGAATCTCTCAACCGAAAAGGATGAGTTTGATTTGGATTCACGGAGATGAGGATGAGCTTCCATAGACTCATAGATTTCCATTCCTGACTTACGATGAAAAAATTACCATGAACAAACACCGCAAATTATGCATGACAGCAAAGGATTAATTAATTCTACTGAACCCCGGATATCTCTAACTTGCGTGCTTACGACAAGCTTGAAAGAGGCGAAGACGTACTATGAATAGCGTAAATCCTGTACTACACCATAAGGTTACACTGAACTTTTGATATGTAGCAGCGATGTGACGATATTGATGATGCTGATGTTTCTGGGAAATTATGATGACTTGAATGATTCCGGGAAAATTGAAGGGTGCATGGCAACTTACAAAAGAATGGACGTCTATACGACGCAACAGTATTGGGCCGCAGTGTGACCAAGCCTCGATCTGATGGTAAGAGAGTATCTTGACCTGCCTTGTATGGTAATCAACGTCTAAAGTGTTAAGAAAACACGTAGAGCACTTCCCATATCATTTGATGAGCTGTGATACATAGGGAGGCGGGACGGGAAGGATGTGAATATACTATTTGTCGAGCTCAGATGGTGAGGATGTTTGATGTTTTATACATGTGAAGTACTACGCGTTATTGGCAAAAAGGAGAAGGTAGTTAGGTTGGGTGGCTGATAGTATAAACTCGTGGACGTTCTATAAAGCAATTGTCTACTAGGTTGATAGGGTGACATGGATAGATAGATAGAGGGCGCGCACGGTATTTTGTTTGTGTGGTGGTTGACAAGATCTTCTGGGTCTCATCGATGGATATCAGGTTTCATGCATCTATAGTGGGGGCTCATCTACATGCAAGAAATACATGAGCAAACACAAATACGACTCGTGTTGTAGATACCAATCTGTTGCCGTTGAGGGATAGGCTTACGTGGAAAAGACCAGATGAAAATATCAAGAGCAAATCCGAAATGTTTGATCTTTGATGTTTCCATCAGATCTTGGTGTTTCAGAAGAACCTGACGTTTTCCTTGGATGTTTGGATATCTGGACCCTTAAGAGTCTGATTGGAGCAAGAAGAACAAGATGGAGGAAGGGATCCTGGACGTATAACTTCTTCGGTAGTTTCTCCGTCGTTCATTCCCTACAAGAGAGCAAGCCGATATATTCTTTTGACTGGGAAGGAATTGAGGAATGGAACAGAATCAAAGATCCTGAGTAGACATAGGAATTCATACCGAGTCATATATGTAGATCAAATTATCACAAATCACTCACATGCTCGACGACCACCCTTTTTTATACAGTGAAGTCCCATATTAGCGATAAGATGTACATGGGAATAATACTCTCTTGCAGCATCTTTTTATTGGTGATCATTCGACCCTTAGCCTTGCATATATTTGATTTTCCTTAAGCAATCCGAGCACGATTTAAAAGTTTCGCTTAATCACGACCAGAAAATATCTTGGCAGCTTACAAAGTTTAATTGGTCTACTCCTTCAGGAACCATCACAACCTCAAACACTCTTGTCAAGCATCCGATTTTTGACATGAATAAAGAGTCCTTACTGGCTGCGCCATTCATCTCCCCACCCTCCTGTCGCAACAATGTTTCTCGAATCTTAAGCTAAATCCCACACTTCAGATCAAATTATCCCAGTGGATCCTGGTTTACCTGGGGAGAGGGAATCTTGCTCGCTATGAGAGCGGTCCATTTAGTGTGTTCCATGCCAATCTTCATCATCCACTGAATCCTCCATCGAGTTTCCACTCGCACATACATGCCTTTTTTACTCACACCACTGCATTCTACCCCTCTTTGCTCCTATAAATGTCCAGGATGGCCTGGTACATTGACCACCTAGTTCTCGAAGCTTTACCCCCCTGCTATGAAGTCTACAGGGCATTGACTATCTACGGAAACGCCATGAAAGAGCTGGACTGCTTGGGACAAAGAGCTTAAGAGACATCGAAGGAGAATCCTTCATATACGTGCTTTTCTTATAATATCTCTTACCCTCTTTCTTCAGTCGAAGAGCTTTTACGTCGCTTTGTCAATTTTAAGTTTTCAGTATCACCGTCACTCCTTACGCGGTGTATTTTTGTTCTATTTCTGTCATCTTTGTTTTTATGTTCTTTATCTCACCTTTGTCAATAGCGTGGCTCATCTGATAATCTCCATCTATTCACCAAAGACCTTGTTGATTAGCGACCCTGCTTTGTACAGTCATTGTCGAGTCACAATAAACGACGGCAGCTATTGTCTTTGTGCTTCACAATAACACAAAGCAAGAACAATTGCAATATAAACCCAAGGGGTTTCGTTAAAATCCGTGATATCCGTTTGACTCAGAAGCATTCCAGAAATCACATTCAGATATTCTACAAACAACTTCAATACTTTCATTTACAATTCCACAAATTTAACCTTTCAAGATTTTTGGAACTACTACACGAAGTACATTCATTCTTTACGGATACAAATATGCCTTCAACTCAAGTCTTCAGTCGTATCGGCGCTGCGTTGATTCTCGCTGCCGGCAGCGTGAATGCCGCATATACTCTTGCCGATTCATATGACCACTCAAACTTCTTCTCTGAGTTCAGCTTCTTTTCTGGCGCTGATCCAACCAACGGTCTGGTCGCATATCAGAGCGCTTCTGCTGCCAACAAAACTGCACTTGCTGGATATACCAACAACGCTGGTGTCAATTCTGTTTATCTCGGAGTGGATCACACTACCTCACTCTCAGGAACTGCCGGAAGAGCTTCAACTCGTGTTAGCTCCAAAAAAGCATACACACACGGCTTATTCATCGCTGACGTTGCTCATATGCCAGAAGGATGCGGAACTTGGCCTGCTCTATGGAGCTTTGGGCCCTTGTGGCCTGCGAATGGAGAAATCGACGTGATTGAAGGAGTCAATGCTGGAACTACAAATCAAATGACTCTTCATACCTCGCAAGGGTGTGTCATGAGCAATAGTGGATCTGATTCTGGAACAACTCTTGTTGGTTCAGACTGCAACGCGGGAGGCGGAAACACAGGTTGTGGTCAGACAGTCAAAAACACAGCAACTTATGGTCCAGCCTTCAACGCTGCAGGAGGTGGGGTCTATGCTTGGGAATGGACATCATCCTACATTGCCATCTACTTCTTCTCCCGTACAGCTATTCCGGCAAACATTCAATCTGGTAAGCCAGATCCCGCCGCTTGGGGAACGCCGATTGCCAAATTCTCAGGCAGTGGTTGCAACATTGACAGTCACTTCAAATCACACAACATTATCCTCGACACTACATTCTGTGGAGATTGGGCTGGGCAAGTTTGGTCAAGCGGTGGTTGCGCAGCTAGCACTAAAGCTGCCACCTGCAATGCTTATGTTTCTTCTAATCCAACTGCATTCAACAATGCTTACTGGATCATCAATTCGATCAAGGTCTTCTCAAGCTAAGCAGCCAAGGAAGATACCACTCCTATGACATTCGAGTCATAGATGAGTTGATATCTCGAGGATGCTCTTTTTCTAATTCAATATTTTCCTTCTTTTTACTTCTTTACTTTGTCAATTCAACACTTTGATACTTGTCCCTTCTACACTTCATACTATGTTTCCATGAATATACCATGTACTTTAGCTCGCATCGATAGATTCTCTGGCGTTTAGCAAGGAAATACCACAATTTCATTTGCACTTTTGGCAGTTTTGGCAATCACATGTATGAGGCGTAAGGGCGTTTGGCTCAAAAGTATCTATGGGAATGACAAATGATGTACTTTAGATACCTATTCAAATTGGAGGATTTCTTTTTATATACATGCATGCATGTAGAATATATACATATAACACTATCAACACAATGCTATTTTTTCAGCGACGATTTCCTCTGATGTTCCGTGGTGTGTGATTATGAAAACCTAAACGTAGATCGATATTATTACTGGCAAACCAAGAAGAACAAGAACTAGATGAATAGGTAATTTCAAATGTATAATTTTCTCTCTCCATCTTCATAGAGATGCCAAGCTTTTCCGTCCAGAAAGCACAGAGCAGAAATCTACAGGGTAGAATTAGACCTTGATCCAAGCTCTAGGCCTTCAAGCATCAAAGATTTAGCGAAGATCGTCACTAATAAACATCACTGAATCCTTGACCGTAAAGCTTCACTCCAATAATTATTTTCCCTGTGTGTACGAAGTAAACAACAACCTTTACCTTACCTCACGCCAACCACATTCATTCGGATCATACATCCTCTGCCATTTGCAGCTTTCAGAATTTATCGGGAAACTATCATAATGCATCCTTCTAGACAAGCTTACGTGGAGGAGGCCAAAGAAGTAAGTTATACCCCTCCAACTATAATCGTGCATTCAAACGAACATGAGGTAGATGAACAAATACAGCTTCACAAACAGCAGCTAACCTCCATTCCTCTTCACGCAGGATACAGGTATAGATCTTGCAGATGTCCCTCTCGACCGCGACTATGATATGCCATCCGCAACCGCTGGCATTGCTCCCGAACGTGCCAGCGCAATTCTTTCTCAATTCGATCGCAAACGTCGCGCAGCCGCTATAGCGGTCCCCACCGATGATGGACGCGTGCGCGCACGACTTAGAGAAATGGGCGAGCCTATCACATTGTTTGGAGAAGGGCCAGGTGATAGGAGAGATCGGTTACGACAGTTGTTGACGATCGAGAGTGAGATGAAGGCGGAAGAAGATGGAGCGGATGAAGATGGTGATGTGGAGATGGGGGAGGGGGGTAAAGATGAGGAAGCTGAAGAGGAGTTCTATACTAGGGGGACGAAGGAATTACTAGATGCGAGAATAGAGATTGCGAAGTTTTCGCTGCCCAGGGCGAAGAAGAGGATGGAAATTCAGAAGATCGAGAAGGACATTCCATTGAGGACTCATATTAAGTTCAGACATGGGCTGAAGGAGAGACTCAAGGATTTCGAGCTTCAGGGAAGTCAAATGGCGGCCGAGAGACCAGTCAGTATTGTAAGAATTTCGCCAAATGGAGAATTGGTCGCGGCTGGCAATTGGGGAGGTGGAATCAAGCTACTTGGAATACCGGATCTGGAAATTAAAAAGTCACTAAGGGGCCATACAGATAGAGTGGGTGGAATTTCCTGGGCACCAGGTGCCACGATAGAAGGATCAAATGTTTCCCCCGGAAGCGTCAACCTGGCATCAGGAGGAGCAGAAGGAAAAGTCCATTTGTGGAATCTGGAGCAAGATACACCTGTTTCAACACTCGCGGGACACAATCAGAGAGTTTGCCGAGTGGAATTTCACCCATCGGGGAAATATGTCGCATCCGCATCCGAGGATACGACATGGAGACTTTGGGACGTCGAAACCACTACGGAACTTTTACTTCAAGAAGGGCATTCAAGAGGTGTTTTCTGTCTCAGTTTCAACGGCGATGGATCACTTCTAGCAAGTGCAGGAATGGACAGTATTGGACGTATCTGGGATCTCAGAACAGGCCGTACAGTCATGATCTTAGATGGACATATCAAACCCATCTATGCGCTCGACTGGTCTACCGATGGTCACCGTGTTCTGTCTGGATCTGGCGACGGTTGGGTCAAATGCTGGGATGTGAGGAAAGTTGCAAGTACCGGTGCCGTGGGTGCACATCGTAGTGTGGTTTCTGATTTGAGATGGTTCAAAGGGATGGATGCAGAATCATTGCCCGAGAAAGATGAAAAAGGCGTAGGGAAACCGAGGAAAGCGGGAACATTCTTTGTTTCCAGTGGTTTTGATAAGGACGTCAAAATATTTTCGGCGGATGACTGGGCCCTGGTACAGAGTTTGAGCGGACATACAGGGAATGTGCATAGTTGTGACGTAGGTGCAGATGGCAAGTGGATCGTCAGTGGAGGATATGATAGAACGGTTAAGTTATGGGGAAGAAATAACGGAGAGGGTGTTTAAACGGCTATTTCATCATGTACGAAGGCGTTGGGAGACAAAAGTACAAGATTCTTTTTATACATTCAACTTGTTAGACTGGCTAAGGATTAGCTTCTTGCATACAAGAACGGCGCATTGGTGGATTGCTTAAAGCTGTAGGAGAAAATAGCATAAGGCGCTTTGAATTGGATACCCGGAATATGCATGTATGTATATGGAGAGAAAATAAACATTAAAAGAGCGTCATGAAAGCTGCGAATTTGAAAACGCTTGATACTTTTCAAGATGCTTAAACTTTCCTAGGCACTGACTGCGCTTTCAAGTATATCCAAATATTTCCAAGATTCTGCTCTATAGACATCTCTACTACATACCTAGTTACCTACATCTTCACCAATACGACGAAAAGCGAACAGCATGACGACATACATCATCTGACGTCTTCACAAAGGGTATTTCTCAAATGCCGAATCAGTTCATAGAAGTCAGAAGTTCGATATCTATCTTCGCTACAAGAATTACTATTCCGCTATGGATACAATATATCGCTAAATTCTTTCGCTATGATCAATCCATCTAGACGAATTGTATATGATCTCCCTGAACTCTTTTCGAACCACTTTGAATGATGACATTACCTAGTGACCGCTTTTTATAGTAGAATCATACCTCATATCCTTCTCATCCAGAATTTGAATACCTTGTCATATAAACACACCTAGTTATGCGACTACTCGACTATTCAAACCCATGCAGTATTCACGAGCCAAAGGTGGTACAACAAAATAAGCAATAAAAACATATCGATATTCATAATATATGTATATGGTAACGCGCAAAAAGAAACCCAGATAACCCATATTATATGCAAATCATTATCATTGCAAGATTTCCAACCCTAAGACTCCAGATCAAAATGGGTATCGATCGCATCGCTCATTCCATCGAATCATTCCCATCGAACCGGAGAATCCTACCTCGAGTTTACTCCTCGATAAATCGAATCCAGAGCTTACCCGCACCGCAAAGTTGCTTAAATTTCCATAATGCGCCCTATTTCCCTCCCGGCAGTGCCAAATCCCAGTAAATGTTTTTTCCATGAGAACAAAAAATATCAGCTCCCCTCCATCCTCAAGCACCCTAAGCAAAGCACATCTCCCTCAGTTCCCCTCTCCACACAGCATCTGCTACAAACCATCCCCCTATGCTTCATTCCCTTCTCTCCCCAGCCCTCCTTCCCTCCAACTTCTTCTCTCATCTCCGTATTCCCCCATCCTCCAAGACACTCCCTGATACACACCCAACAAGCTCTCTTCCCGCACCCCTCACAATTCGCGAATGCATCCAATTCCTTCTTCACAGTCGGTTTGCGTCGACAGATATGACAAGCTCGCAAATCCATTCCAGATCCACTTTTCTCTTTCTCCTTCGTTTGTTCGATTCTAGACTCGGGTTCTGAGGAGAGATATTCGACTCGAAGTCGTTTGTTTAGACTCATTTTTGACCGGGGAATTAGGTGCCTGCGTTCGGATTCATGGTGCATGGCGTGTGGGTAGATGTTGTGTGGATGTGGATGGATGTGTGAATGTCTAGGACTATTTCAATGATTAGCTAACTGCTTACAACTCTTCCGTCTCTATTGCGTTTGATCTTCTACAACTCCAAGAACGACCCAAACACCAATCTGCAAATAGGCAGCACATACCTATTAATCTTCATCTGCACCTCCTCATCCCTCGCATCCGCAAAATTCGCAACATCCCTCCTTCTCTTCAACAGATTCACAGCTCCATTCGTACTCATATGAAAATCCATAGATGGGATATCCCAATCTTCTTGTGCTATTGAAGGCATGTTGTTTCTCTCCTCAAACCACAAACTGTAGTTCGCTCGAGTCTTTATACAATTCCTCGAAGATTCTCGAATCGCAAATGACAATCGCAAGTCGTTATCAAGAAATAAATTCAGGCGGCAAGATCGCTTGCTGTGCAGATAGTAAAGGATAAAGAAAGGCAGAGTGAGATTTAAACAAAAGTAAACTTAAAGATGGTGAGAGGGCGTTATAAGCTGAAGATATTGTAGGTAGATCGAGATCAAGGAACGAATGTAGTTTGTGTAATGAAGGGTTGAGATGAGATCCAGTTGTTTACACAAGAGAGCTTCATCGGAATTTGATCGATACTCGCCGACCCAAATTGACAGGGATCACTCCCCATATATTTTACAATCATATCACGGGTAATGAACGTTTGATACGGCTGTTCATATTTGGCAATTGAAACATATATTAATTATAGGAGTATTCCTGCATAATTCCTGACTGATTCTGTTCTATTATCTACTCTGCATTTCTAATGTAGTAGTTATTCAATATTCGTAACCCATGCCACTAAATTGTGTCTCTTTTCCTTTCCATTTCTCTGTTTTTCCTTCCTATGCTTGTATCCATAATATCATAAAAGTGCACATTCATCATCTTCTTTTTCTTCACGTCCCTGAAGTACTGATGACCTCCTGAAAGTTACTCCAAGCACAGGAACACCCCCCTGTTCCTCCATCAAAACCTCCAAGCGATGAATCGCTAGTATTCAAGAAAACGCTCGGAGCTGGGTTGATAATCTTGCCTCCAAATGCTCTGTTCTCTCCATTGACCACTCCACTGGTCGCTATAATCCCTTCTCTATCATTCATACTGTAACAGTACAACAACTTTTTCGCAGGATTTCCTCCATGCCGATCGGTGGTAATAGTGATTGGGTAAGGGAACGATCCAGGTTGCGAGAAATCTTGCCCTGCAATGACAGTAGAGGCACCAGTAGAACTAGTAGCATTGTTGAGTCTGGCAGTTCCATTCATTTTGGTCCACATCTGTACTAAGAAACGAGTTTCACCCCATGTGCAACGGAAATTGGCTTCCCCTTCAAGAGCCCCGCCATTCTGATCATCAGGAACTTCACCATTGGAGGTATTGGTATCGTTGAGTAATGAGAGAGATTTGAGGAAAATGGTACGATTGAAGTAAGTATAGAATCCATAATGCTCAGTAGGAAGCCCTCGATCATACAACCGAATTGGCTGTTGAATGGGATATGGTAGAAGGTTAGCTGGAGCGGCAGTGCCATCAGGATTCAGACTCGGGGCCGGGATTCCAGTAGTGATATTTGGGAACAGATCTGGATCGGTATTGTTTGAGTCTGCACGCTTCACACGGCTATAATTCGGTAAGGTAGTGTTTGTAGTGGATAAGAAAGATATATAGAAAGGCGTTGATTCTCCAGCTTTATTAGATGAAACTATTCCATCTGTGGTATCTCCCAGAAACGCTTCTTCAGCATATGATGGTGGCGACGGCGAGGGATTGAAAGTAACGGTTTGACGTGCTCTCAATATCAAGTCTCTGATGAATTTCCCGGCAGAAACAGGGTTACCGACAAGACTGCGTGTAGGAAGGTTGCTGTTTCCCGTGACATTTGCAAAAGTTGCATTTGCCGCACTGCTATTGTCCCATTGAATCTCCAAAAAGAAATTGGGCTGATTTGGTAAATTTGGTGCAACAGAAGCTTGTTGCTCTTTTGGTAAAGCACAGCTCCATTGCGTAGCTGGGAATACGCAGCCAGTGTTCGTCACAATATTCACTGGAGCTGCTACCGTCGAGAGCCCAGCGTAAATAGGAGGGAAGCCAGTGAGATTCAACCATTGAGATGGCATAACAACATGTTTTGGTTTGCGAGTTAGCGTTACAGCAAGGGCTACAATCGTGATGATCAACACAATCAATGCAATGGTTCCGAAGCAATACCACCTTCGTCTTTTTCGGCCTTCAGGGCCTTGTCTACCATTCTTAGGTATACATTTCTTGAACAATCCACCTAATTTGCTAGCCATGCTATCTTCCTTTTCGTTTCTTTGGCGTTTCGATTCTGATTTTTTAGCGGCTTTGAGAGCTGCTTTATCTGCCATTTGCTCGAGATATTCCTCAGTCATTACCAAAATTGTTGGTGTTGTCTGCCTAGCAGGCCCAGGATACGCAGTGCTCTGATTGGTTCTACCACGCGCAGGACTCAATGGAACCTCTGACAGCTGGATGGAAGCTTGTGGAGCCATCTTTCGTTCGCTTTCTGGAGATATGGGACCGGGGGAAGCAGGATATTGCAAAGTCGAAGCTGCTACTGAAGCTTTAATCACCGCTGGTTCTGGTGCTTGTGCTTGTGCTGGCGCAGGTGCTGATTCTTGTGCGGAAGGAAAAAAGGCTCGATATTTTCGGACTTTCTTTGGTGATTCGGTGTAAGGTGGTGGCGGTGGTGGTTCGGTAGCGTTATTCACAATAAGTGTTCTCGATTTCAATCCTGAATCATTCAATTCCGAATCTTTAATCATCCTGGAGTCGTTATAAAGATCAATGTTACTATTTTGGTACTGAACAAAGGGATTATTGCTGCCGAGCTCTTTTGTACTTTCGTTTGAAGATAACAACGAATTGTCTTTGTTGACCAAAATAGAATCTTTTTGTGGTAACCCCGAAAAACCCGAATGATCATGAGGCATTGTAGAATTTGCAAAATACACAGAATCTGCAGTGGCAGTCACATCAATGGCGCTAGCCAATGACGCATCTCCCACATCGCCCGAAGCTGAGCGAACAAAGGGCAAAGTAGCTAACGACGGTTTCACCGGATGTCTCGTCTCTTTGTAAACTAGACCAGGGGAAACCTGTTTCTCTGATCTGAAGCCTAAGGGAGTCACATCCCACCAAGCATCGGATGCATTGGAGTTTGATCTTTTGATAGAAAGAGGAGAAAAAAGCTGTTCCCACGACTTTCGCTCCACCTTTGACTCCTGAGCCTTGGCTGCTGCAATGGTTAAAATAGGTACTTCGGGGATATCGGAAATATTCTTCTCTGGATATACTATTGTGTTCGACCGCGTCATGAATGGCGAAGTGATATAATTCCACCATCCAGAGCGAGTCCGTGCAGCAATGGTGTCGATACTTTCATGGTTGTCCACTTTCAATGTATCTGGAACATTGACTGCACGAGCACTTCGTACAACAATTGGATGTTCATCCTCTTCATAAATGATACAAGACGACAGAACTCGGGTTGAATCTGGTTCGTCATCCCATTCAGTAGTGGCATCCGAATCAGGGGAGAAATAACTATGCTGGGCAGCCACTCTTCGCTTCTCCTCTTCAGCCAAAGCTGCTGGCATTTTCGGCAACGGTGGTGCCCCCTCTTTGAATGGGTCATTGGGGCTAGCTACCGAAAATGATGTTGATAGAGTTCGTGCTCGTGAAACATTCGAGGCAGTACTGTACGGCGACCACGCAGAGATCTCATGGGCAGGCGTAATGATGATAGATGGCGTTACCAATTCTTTCCCTGTCGGTGTCTCGTGCCCATAACTTCCCATCGTCGTTGAAGCGATTGAAGTTGATGTTTGCGGGGTGGTTACATGATGAGCTAAACGTGCAGATGGGATCGATATGCCGATAACAATTGGACGATCATTGGGAGATAAGTCGTCCTCTAGCTTCAGAGCTGCTGGTCTCAAAGATCCTCGTCGCTCTGCTAGCGGATAGACATTTGATGTTTCGTTCTGTACTGGTTCAGGAGCCTCGGTTTTAGTCTCAGCAGAGTTTTCATTGGCTTTGTTTTTCTTGTTCTCCAAAGACTTCCACAAAGTTCCGTTTGGATGAGCCGAAACATTTTCCAGTTTCCTGAGGGTGGCCAAATCAACAAAAACTCCATTAGATCGAGACTGCTGTGAAGATATCGCTTGAGGTTGAGGTCCATGATGTGTTGAAAACGTTGTTTGGACTTTAAGGCGGAGATTTGCATGGATCTTGCGCTGTCTTGCCTTTGACTTCTCTCTTATTACTCTCGATATGGAGGATTTTCTCTCTCTACGGCTGATTGTGCGCGTCATGTTTCCTGAGCGGCTGGTAGTAATATTTCCTGAGGGTCTCGACTGTTGTAGCTCCTCCGATGAAGCGATAGAGTATACATCTTCGTCTTTCCAAGAATCGTCATCCTCGCTTTTCCCGTCAAATATGGTTTCAAAAGGATTTTCTGTAAGTACTGTGGAAGGATTGTTCGTAGATGGAGCTGGAGGTCTCTCAATAGGAGATTTAGATATGATCTTATTTTTGGTATTCATGGCGAAATGGTTGCAAAAATTGTCAAAATGGTGGTGAGAAAATGGATTGAAGGTGTAGAAAATGGAAAGTTTCTTGCTTTTTGTGCAGCAATGGTCGTTCTTGCTCTAGGTGGTATAGCTGCAAATAATCTCTTTCATTTGAGGAAGGAAGGTCGAAACGTCAATTAATTATACGTGAAAAAGGAAATGTCTAAGGTCCAGCCTCCTCATGGTCATGAATCAGAGATATTCCGAGAATCCCAAGGCCAACAATAAGATTCGGACAATAGGAAATTTTTAGACAATAGCTATTGAGGACTCAACAATAACAAAGAATGATAAAGAAAGTGAACGTCTCATAATCCAACCAGACAATAAGCAAAATATGAAGCGAACGAATCTGTGACAATGTACAATAGAACTACGCGTAAGAAAACGAATGTATGAGTAGGTAAGAGATAGAGGGTTGAAAAAACAATGAAACAGGATTGATGTGATGATACTTCCCATATGAAATAGACCTACAAATTAGCCATGAAGCACGACCTACAATCTAGAATCCAGACTTGAAATACCGAAAATAGCAAACTTCTCTTATTCGCTCACAATCGCCACAGGTCGTTCTAAGTTATAATGATAAAATCATGTATTGACCAGTCGATTGGAAATTGTGAACTCTTGCTGTAACTTTACGCGCCGACAAGAAAAGTTTGATATGCAGTGATTGGCTGCCGCGTTAAATGAGAACCTATCCATGAATATTGCATGACGATGAGTATCTGATCAATGTTACGCAAGAGAATGATTTCTTCTTTGATTGGAAGTAATTATCGTGTTTTCTCGCAAGGAGATGGATGGGCCTCGTTCAACGTTTTGAAGTTGTTGTTGAAGAATGGAAAAAGAGGAGACAAAAGATGGGGGAAACGTGATGATCAATTCGGGTTATTACTAGCAATTGATGTGGTGTGTATTTATCAGCTTCGATCATCATCACATGATAGAGCTAGCATTTATTGTACCGAATTTACTAAAATTACGCCGACACAAGGATAATATTATTCTACCACATCTTCACGACCGTTTGTTCTGAATTTATGTACCCCTTTATGAAAAGGGTTTAATTATGAAACCTACGGCGCTGCTCTACCTACCTACCTGATATAAGTACCTATGTATCGGGATCTAATTTCCATATTCGAATCAATGTAACTTCTCAATACAATACAAGTTATAAGACCTCGTCCTCCATCTTTTGGGATGAATGCCTTTACCAAGGTTTCAAAGCTGTGCACATAAAGCAACGGGTCTCACATTCATGACATGCATGATGTCTCTGATGACAGCCATTTCGAAGAATAAGCTTCTGTTGGAACTTCGCAATTCCTTTCTGTCGAACGGGAGTTCTCAGGTAATTTCATGTAAAACATCCATAGCGAGAGAAGTATGACTGGGGAAAATGCCGTGGGAAGTGTACTGTCCCTTGCTTTCTGGATATTTGGTACCTTATAATGTAAGTCTCAGAGTTGTGCTACCGGGCCTCTTTCTTCTTAAAATCACAGTATCTCAGACCGAGAGCTCGGTATCATTTCAAGTGCTTAGCGAGTTCATCGTTCCCATATGAAATATATAGGACGGGAGTTTAACCTCAAGGTTTTAACCACGTTGAATTGTAAGATTATCATGTTGTCAAGTTAATCTAGAGTCCTCACTGTCAAATCACGATCATTCCTCTACCCCATGCAAACACAATGATAACAAATGGAAGTATTGTTCATGAACTAGCTACAGCCTGTCCACACCGTCCCAACTATCCAGCCCAATTCGTCAGCACCAGCTTCCCAACAAGCTTAGTCTAATAAGCACGCTTGGGTATCGCTACCATGGAGATAATCTGTGGTCCGTTGTATGGAGGAGGTGGTACATCATAACGACTTCCCACTTTGAAGAAATTCCCAGGTGGCGTGTCAACCACAGAGCATAATCCTTGTGCAGGCCAGAAGTTGGCGCCATTAGATCTCCCATTCGCAGCGCAAAATCGCAGACAAGTTTCGAAATCATTCGTCATAAGCTCAGGGCCCTGTATGGCTCTGTATATTCCATGCGAAGTGGTGGTTAACCAAGGATGTGTGTATACCATCACTGAACGCTGGCAGTAAATTCTGAAGTTTTGCCCATTGCGATTCACGACTTGCATATTGGAAGCTGGGCAAGAGATGGCGGGAGGAGGAGGTGGTGGTGTGACGCAGGAGGGGGACGTGCCTGGATTGGTGATACCATGTTAGATTTGTGGCTATAGAAGAAAAAGTAGCCGGGGAAAGAGATTTTGACAAGAGAACGTAGAACATACCATCCCATTTGAAATTCTGGCCCGGTGGACAACAGCCTTGCTTTCCACCAGCGGATTGGACCGTGTTTGGTGGTAGACAGCAGGTTGTAGCGCCAGTCTGAGATTGTGCATATCTTCATTACCTATGTTAGCTTCTCGTATTATTGCTCACAAGACTGTCTTGTAGGTTTCCCCAGTCAAGAAAGAATTAGAATCTTACTCAGTCCCAAGGCAAACTATATTTGAATTGTTAGACGTGTGAAGGTTCAGAAGATGGGCGGAGATACGTACTGCTTATAGCTGCGGTTTCGCATTCGCCCTGGAAAACACCATTTGCATCATTTTTAGGGACGTAATTTGGTCCCGCGGTTCTCTTGCAGAAATCCTGAAATGGGGTAAAGTCAGATCATCTTGTAGCACACATGCATAGATTGATATAACCTGTAATAGAAAGGGTTAATATACCTGAGGCGTCTCCAGCTGAGCAGCTACAAAGCTTGCAATGGCGAAAACACCAAGTATTGAGAGCTTGAATGTTTTCATCGTGAAGTAGTAGATGCAGTTGAAAGAGAATAGAATCAAAGTAAAACTGAAAGTTTAATCAGTCACCAACAGGAAGCGGTTGTAGAAGTATGTTTTCCTCCCAGTGTTCTATAGGAACAATGCAATTTGCTTGATGTGATATGTATGTAGCACATGCCCCCATTTCTTCAATTTGCAGGAAAGAGCGGACACCAGAATATCAAAGCCGTAATGAAGTGTCACCGTCTCCTCACTTGAAATGACTAGCATGACACATTTTATTGTTGATATGATTCACAACCCCGCATTGTATGTAGGGAGACTCTATCGAATCCTTACCTCAGAAGCATTCCTATCACAGTTTGAGAACCTCGCCGACCGTAAGAGACATCTGTACGCTACATCAAACTGCATTTTAACCGCCCTTCTAATGTAGCCGTTACTGTTTTGAGATAGCTACACTATATTGCTTTGTCTTAGATACTGCTTTGGCGCAGCTACGTTGTAGCTGAGATGCTGTTGTGGTTGCCTGCGTTGTTGGAATCAGAAGTTCAAAATACGGAACATCTAAGGCCGCGTAGCAAATACATTGCCCAAGTGGAACAGACTTATGGTGCAAGTATGGGATCGTGTACTAGTGTACCTGTACGAAGGATGGCATGCATCATCTGTTGCACCGATGCTTGGCACTTCGTGCCGATCCGGCGCGATTCTCGGAAACTAGTTGAGACACTAAGAATATCACATCTAGTGGTAACTGTGTGAGCCGAATTGTAACAAACAGGATATATGTGTAGCTGAACTCGAAGAAATGAAAATGCTGTGTGTGCTCACACGGACCTCGGCAGCGGAGCGTACTGTAAGGAGTAATTATTGCATTAGCGTGCTCTTCCCGCGAGGATCGGGACGATTATGAAATGGCTGTTGTGATCGATTTAAGTCAGTGATGCATATGCATGAAATTAGTGTTTCTCCGGAAATCCCTACATGCAGAAGAAATTCAGGTGAGGTTGGGAATGAGGCGCTTTCTCCGTTGGGGCGAGGCGTTTCCTTTTGCAAGCGAGATCTCGTGATTTCTAATCTTCACCTCACCTCTCTACGTAGGCGAAAAAGCCCACATGAAATTGTTTTACTTTAATGGTTTCAATCAAAATGGTAGAAGGGGTTTATCAACTTCAAGGCAATTGTCATTAAAATTCTAGCATGAAGTAACCCTAATAGCTCGTCTCCAAAAATACGACACCAATTGCCCCTATCAACCTAGCCTTCCCCACTTCCCGAAAGGCTTCAAAGAGTCAAAATAGTAGCCTTTCACTAAGTCCTCTTTGTAATAGGGACAGCACATAAGAAGTCGCCTCCAGCAGGCGCTGCTCCTGTTGGAGGACTCTGGTGTATAGAAGCCCAAACACAGTTGTCAGTGGGATTACCATCGTCATAGAAGTTGACGCCTTGACAGAAAGGTGAGGCTTTGGCAGCTAGATACCAGAAATCAGTATTTTATCACGCAGTCCGAAAGGATGATTTTGTAACTCACAGCACTGTTCCATACACTCCTTGAAGTCCTTTGCGCTCGAAACTCCCAAGTTTGGATTTGCCGCTGTATGGCCCAGCGTACAATAAACCTTGTATTCAACTCCACCCACCGTAGTAGTCTTGCCTTCAGCAGCCGGGCATTTATCTGGGAACGGGGCTGGTGCTGGGCATGATGGACATGGAGCTGTACTTGGGCACGGGCAAGGACAAACAGGCTCCTCGATAAGATGAGCACTATCATAGGGATCAACTGTTACGGGTACAGCGTTGTTGCCGTGAGTTCGTAAGTAGCAGATTCCGGTATCTTGATTCCAAATTGCACGGACGCAATTACTGATTCCAGAACAGCGAGTCATGCAATCGCCCAAAGAAGGTGCGGGTGCTTGGCCCAAGTCATTTGTTCCGTGATTGACAATAAGCTTGTTAGACACTGATCAAAGATGAGGTGAGGGACTTTACTCACTCAATTTACAATATAGCTTGTATTTCTTGCCTCCAGCTGTGAATTCTTTTCCGTCGCCCTTGGGGCAGGAAGGTGTTGGGTTCTAAGACATTAATTTTAGTCTAGAAACTTTCAAACCGTGAAACCCTAGAATGAGCACTTACTGGTTTGCAAGAACAATCACAAGTAAACACGTCGTCGTCATTTGCACAGCAGCTCCCAGTCAAGGTCTTTGGATCGGTATGATAGAATTTACCTGGGGCGCAACAATCGCCTTTCTTCGTTGTGCCGTCGAAAGAAAAGACACTTGGAGCAACGCAACATGCTCCTTCAGTCTTGACCACAGTATCAACACTAAAAGTTCCCTACATTTTTTTTATAATAAGCTTCAGTTTTCATAGAATACAATTGAGAAAAAGCTTACCTTATCTTTACCGCAGCATCCAGGTTTGTTTGTTTTCGGATCCTAGAGAGTTTAGAACTTAAAGAAATAGCAACCTTATAGAGAGATCATCTCTTACGGTATATGGGCCCCAATAACAGCTTGTAACTGGAGGCGCAACACATTGCCCAGTCGGTTCTGAATACTCAATAAGCATAAGACTGACTATCTATCTAGGGGGAACCTACTGCCAGTCGCATCAAACTGCATGGCTGCAAAGTCTGTCAGAGAGAGCAACATTTGAGGTTATTTAATCAACTCACAAAATTGAGATCCGGCCTCTGTCATGAATTAGTATGTTAGTCTCTGAGAAAGTTGAAGTGATCATCTTACTTTGCTTGCATACTGCATCCCATTTTGCCTTGTCAGCTGGAGTTGGGTCGACGGCAAGAACTTGACCTGATAGGACAGTAAGAGGAAGCAACAGCTTCATTAAATTTTGAATCAACATGTTAAGATCGAATATTCAGTCCGTGATGTTAAACTGTCAACAGGATTGTCTGTAGTTTGGAAAGAGAACAAAAATATGTCAAAGTAAACTCTCAAGAGACTGGTCATAGAAGGCTATACAAAAGAGCGATAGAAAGAAGATTATCTCGTCAATTCTCTATCAAACTAGTATCGCTAAAGGCAAGCCTCGAAGTTCAAAATATGAACTGTATTGTGGGGATGCTTGTGGAACATTGATTAAAATTGCATTTTGTAAAGCTCTGAGAGAACCCGATTATGGATGTATGAAGACACGAAAGGGTGGTTTACGACATGACATGCATGTGTGTTTCTCCTAAATTTGTTCGGACCGACATTCCGTGAAAGAGAAGAGCTCGTGACGTGTTGATTTAGTATTGTTAAGAAGGTATGCATACGCTGTGCTACTCCTTGCTCTAACTACGTAGTCAAATATTGATTTTCATGTAGGTATCTCAGTAATACTGTCTGTACAGTTTCAGTCGAAGAAATGCGGCGTACCTGAACCAACCTTGTGGTGTGACAAATACTTGTTGCCAGCTGAATGTGTCTTGAATTACAAAGCGGGGAGACACTGTCCCTTCAGCGAAAAAGGTGATAGGTTTTTCGGAGAATTAACTTGTACCTGGCTTAAAGAATATAGTGGCACCACAGATGAGTACAAGGATGCATGAACATATATGGGGCTAATCTGAGGACGGAACGTATTTAGTTTAAAATAAGTGACGCATATGTTCCATTTCAGTTGTCATCCGAACAACAAACAATTTTATTGTTTAAACTTCCATAAAGTCCAACTTTGAAGTTGAAGTCCTGCTCTACAAGCTTGCGAGAGATATCCTCGCCTTCATCTTCTTACTATCCTTCTTGAGTCATATTTCATCGACAACCATGATGGGCCTCACTAGAAGTACTCTAGTTGTGCTCTTTTCCCTTTTATTTCTATTCCAGCCACTTGTGAACGCTCAAGATCAGGCTCAAGGACGGCCAGGTGCAGCAGCTTCGGCCCCAGCACCCGCTGCTGGTCGACCTGGCAGTGCACCTGCTGATCAAGTGCCAATTCAACCAGCGGCTTCAGGCCCCGCTCCCGCTGCTGGCAGACCCGACAGTGCTTCAACTCCTCCTACGTCTTCAGACGCAGCTCCAGCAGCAGGAAGACCTGGTGCCTCAACTGCTCCCGCAGCTGGGGATCCTGCAGCGGGGAGACCCAAAGTCTATTCCTGTCCGGCAGACAACGGAGCAAGATATACAACGGCAAATGGAGTAACGTTCGAGTTGAGATGCGATCATGGTACCACCGCTAAACCTCTTATCAATACGATCACAGCCACACAAAAGGAATGTGCAGATTATTGCTCAACCCTTCCAAATTGCCAGTCTGCCGATTGGAACGCCAATGCCAAAATGTGTGCAACGAAGCAGGAGGTATGTAAATTGCATAATCTTTGAGTATGAATGTAACCCGCTAACTTTAGTAGTACATACCGGTGAGTAGAACTAGATGGAATAATCATATTTATCTTTTACCTTATTCTTACTGACAAGAAAAGACATTCCCCCTTACAGGAACGCACACCTGGTTTCCTCTCGAAGAGCGTAAGCAGCGTCCGGACACAGAGTACCGCACACCACCAGAATGTCCAGCACCCAAAGTAGCCCTCGCAGAAAGTGTGACCGCCAGTGCAAGTTTCACAACTGATGGCGAATGTCCAACCAGTAAGCGCACAGTCAAATATACGGGAGTGTCTTATTCACTGACAATTGCAGATGATGGAAAGATCTTTTTGACTCCTCAGGGCACGTACTTCCAGGTCAAGTGCAGCTTCGAGAATACAGCTGAGATCACGGTCTCTGGAAGCCGACCACTTCATGACTTCGCGGAATGCATGACTGCTTGTGCAGATATTCCCGAGTGTAAAAGGTATGAAGCATGGTCTAAATTTTTTTTTAGGACGAGACTGATTACAATAGTGTAACATTTGGTAATGGAAAGCCCAACTGGGAGTGTAAAATGTTTGAGGCTGGCGTTGAAGCTTTAACCGCAGATGCTACAAGTAATTATTTCATGTTACCCGGTTTGATTCAGTGGAAGCTGATTATTCTGTACAGACAAAAAACCATCAGCAGTTGTCATTGATCCACCGACATCTGCAAAGCAAGACGACTTGACATACCTCTGCTCAACAGAATGCCCAAATGCTGATGGACAGACATGGGATTCTCCAACAGGACAAGTGAGTGTTTAACGAGAGAAGGCGAGGCTCGAGACTGCGACTAACTATTTTCAGCGATTTCGTATGGACTGTTGCAAGCGCCACGGAACCATCCCCATTGGTGATACACAGGCAGGCTCTTTAGAGGAATGTATGAAGATTTGCGGATTCACATTGGCGTGCCAATCTGTCGATTTCCAAAGGGACACCGGAATGTGTTATCTTGGAAAACATTCAGGTGCACCCATTATTGCAGCATCTGGATGGGCTTCTGCTTATGCAATTGGCTGTGCTGGTGCTTGCAAGAAAGAGGGACGCTGCGTTGCGTAGGAGCTTGAAGTTGAATTTGAGATAGTGTTGTTTCCAGATGTCTACCATGATTTTGTTGTCACTGTTGGATGTAAAGAATAAATAAAATGGCCAGCCCAGATGAACTAGAGCTCTTGGGTGTAGAAATTGAAGAAGTATAATTCATCATTCCACAAGGCCATGGAGATTTGGTGATTATCGTATCACGTGTGATCATATGATGTGCATATTTGTGGAAACAAGCCTGCGAGGTCTGCTCCTTGGCATGTGGTCAGTGGGAGATCCATTTTGAGAAGCATCTGTCCCCTCTTTTCGATTTTCGTATTCGAGTACCTGGTGGTAGTCTTCTTGACCTCCGATTTGCCCCAATGGTCCACCACACATCTAGCTGCGAATACTTTTCGACACCTCTTTCGTATTAGGTACTCTGGAAGCTAAAGCGGATAGTAGATGTAATGACAAGCTTACTAACACTCTGTCTGGTGTTTGAATTATCGTTTCTGATGAAGACGGCGACAGTGGTATGTATATCCTCGTATTGTCCGCAGTTGTCGTATTCAACTCACCCACTCGACCGTTGAGATGCCACCATGTCCAGTTTCAAGACCCACTGAACTTGCGAGATGTATATATCGCTTTGGAGATTAATGACGGCTGTCGTGGTGACTTTGTATCCGTCTCCAAGACCTGCCTTGTCAATATCAGACCTAGCATATAATATCGTTCCGTTGCTTTAGATGAGTAAAGTATTACGAACGGCTGAAACGTTCAGCTCAAGACGTGAAAGATTTTATCATGGAAGATCTCATCACCTCATCGTGTCTTCAGTAACAAGCATGAGCTCAGCCATTGTACTCCTATACACACACC
The DNA here is from genome assembly GCA_004786225.1 of Botryotinia narcissicola. Taxonomy (NCBI): domain Eukaryota; kingdom Fungi; phylum Ascomycota; class Leotiomycetes; order Helotiales; family Sclerotiniaceae; genus Botryotinia; species Botryotinia narcissicola. Next base: position 201,142 of record PQXJ01000004.1, read on the forward strand.
AAGATTATCTGATCTGTTCACCGATTGTGTGTCCGACGTATGTTTCCATAATTTAAGGTATAATAAATAACCTTTAAAGGAGAGGAATAAGGTTACATATCTACCTGGGAAGATGCACCAGATGAGACGAGGATAGCTACCTACCCTCCCTGCCTCCCTGCCTAGTAGACTCCTACACCAAGCCAATTGATAAGAAATTGCTATCGGATCCCCAGTTTACCCAGCAGCAGCAGCAGTCAAGATACAATAAGGCGTAATACTCCCTAGTATACCTGGTAACAGATTCCTAGATTACCCCTATCAATGAAGCGTAATTACAGAAGATAAATTAATTTCAGATTTTGGTTAATTTCATTAATAAATGGAGAAAGAAAAGATTGGGACAGGAACAGAGGAATAATTACATATATTCACCCAAGTATATAGTATATAATATATAATTTAATTTCTTTCCTTCTTGCCATCTTGCGGTCCTGCCATCTTGCCATCTTGAAGTTTTGAAGTCTTACTATACTCATAGTCATTCATACTCATACATACGTGTATGAGTATTCACTTCTTCAACTTCATACATACAGCTACTGCCAACAAATCAAAAACGCCATTCATCAAAACGCTCAAGCCATTAGTTCTAAAAGCAGAAATAAAATAAAATAAAGCACCGGTACACCATTCATCCCTTATCTAAAAAAAACACGAGAGAACGCCAAGAACCTCAGGACACTTTGCATTCAGCCAACGAATTCATTCCATAGAGTGGTCGCGACTTGATTTTTTTTTTGGAAAGCTCGAGTAAGGTGATAGGAACGAGCTAGTTATAGTGTCTCATTAAATTTATTGTTTATTTTTATTTTTTTGACTTTCTTTGGTCATTTCGTCAAGCTGGCGTCCTCCGGTCTTTCTTCTTTGAAATCCTCCCACCAGCATCATCGGAAACGGTCATCAATACACATAAAGACAGGAATTGAGCCGGACGAACGAACTTCCTCCCATTCCTCCACCCGGGTGTTATCACCTATACCTGGAACACCCATTGGTTCAATGTCATTATCGCGAAGTCCATCTCCAAGACCTGGAGGAGGATGGGCTAGTCCAGGTCTTTCAAGCCCTTATGCCAATGTCAGTGGAAGATCGAGCCCAAATAAAATGCAAAGAACAGGCGGAAATGGAGGTTCGGTAACTTGGGAGTCTGCGAGAGCAAAGAGCGAGGAAGTAAATGGTTACCCTTCATTTTCAACCAAGAACAATGGCTTCTTCAATCGGCACATCAGAAATATATCAAATAGTCTGCCGCATTTTCACATGGGAGGGGATGGCAGTTATGCGGAAAAAGAGAAATTGGGGCGCGGACGATGGTTAGGTTCTTCTAAGCTGGCACGTATACGAAACGGTCTTGCGAGAGTCAGTAGCAAGATGAAGTTGCGATTTATGATTGTTTTGGGGTTTGTAATGATGATAATTCTTTTCTATTCTACACGTAAGTCAACTCGTCGAACAGGGGGGCCGTGAGAAATTCTGACCTCGAGATAGCTTTACATTACTGGTGGCGCCGAGCAACGCATTTTGGAGGGGGCAAAAAGTTCGTTATAATATTGGCAGCGAATCAAGGAGGTGGAGTTATGGAGTGGAAAGGACCAAGGGAATGGGCAATCGAACGAGACAGTGTGAAAAACAAACGAAAATACGCAAACAAATGGGGATACGAATTGGAGATCGTGGATATGAGCACCAAGAAGAGATACGCACACGAATGGAGAGAGAGCTGGGAAAAGGTTGACACTATCCGCAATTCTCTGAGGAAATATCCTGAAGCTGAATGGTAATTTGGACCCTGATATGCAACAAATGGAGCTTAGAAGCTAACACTGCGCAGGTTTTGGTGGCTCGACCTCAACACTTTCATCATGGAACCTTCCTACTCCCTTCAATCCCACATATTCAACAGCCTAGCCAAAAATACCTACCGCGATATCAATGATTATAACCCCCTGAACATAACACACCCTCTCGACTCTCCCTACCTAGATGCCGAATCTCGTAGCACAGTCGGAGACGGTCAAGCAAGCTCTATAAACCTTATAGTCCCACAAGATTGTTCAGGTTTCAATCTTGGTTCTTTCTTCGTCAAACGCAGCGCATGGACTGATCGGCTTCTCGACGTATGGTGGGACCCTGTCGGCTACGAGCAAAAACACATGGAATGGGAACATAAAGAACAAGACGCGCTCGAGTTCTTATACATTAACCAACCTTGGATACGCCCCCATACCGCATTTATTCCACAGCGCAAAGTCAATAGTTTCCCACCTGGAGCATGCTCGGATAACGGAAATGATACGCGCATTCATTATGATGAACATGATCGGGATTTCTTGGTTAATATGGCAGGTTGCGAGTGGGGACGTGATTGTTGGGGTGAGATGTATAATTACAGGGAGTTGAGTAATTTCTTGAACAGGACATGGTGGGAGAGGTTTAAGGAGGATCTTGTGATCAAGGCATGGCAAAAGATCATGGGAAAATCGAAGTCCAAGGATGCCGCGAATGGCAATTCATAAGATCTATGATCAAACTCGGATGGAAGGATCATCGACGGATGAATGAGTTTGAACGGGGATTGCCCCATTACGGTTACGAAAACGAAAAGACAAAAATCACCCTTTCTCTGGATATACTATATTGTCTTTGCTTCATGAGGAGATGCAATTAACACCTTTAATGAGAGCGTTTGTAACGTGAGTACTGCTATGCGCCCGTCTGTGGCTAGCAAATTGGCGTCTGGGTATCCTTCTCTTCTATAGATTTTATTTGGGCACGTGTTTGTCTGTCTTTTTACTCTTCTTCTCTTCACCGGACTGTATGATTGTCTGTTGGAATTGTGAAAAATTAGTGAGCATAGAAAGGTTTCTGTGTGTATGTTTATAATTGAAACACAGCGAATACTACCTACTTTTGTTGATGCTGATTCTTATGACTTTATCCGTGGAGATAGTGAGTGTGTCCCATATGTGTGACATGTGATATGTGCAGCAGTAATGAAAGATCTTTCGTATAAGTCTTCTTATGGTTGAACTGCGCAAGCTTGATGGTTTCTGGAAATGGTATTGTATTCGTGCTGTGATGCTATAGAGTAGCTTTGGAGATGTGTAAATATGGAGATGCAGATAGCATGCGCAGCGAATGCGGGTTATCAGTGAGTGAGTGAAGTAGACCAACACCCTGTCGACTTGGAGGTATGAAGGAGACTTCATATTACACGAGGTAGGTGATAACAATATGAGCTACGCTAGAGAAGCTTTATATATTACAGATCACAGAGCTCTGTGATGATTATGGAAGTTTATTGCTGAAGAAAATAGAGGTTGATGAATAGCTTGGGATATGGGATATGGGTTCTCTTGTTATGTGTGGGATATTGGGTTTGAGAGAGGATGTGAATGTTTGGAATCGAAATCTGATCTACTCATTCGTCGAGAGGAAGAAGAAGAAGTGTTTTGTTTCGCGATAATTTATCAGTACATGTGAGCTATACTTCCTCTGTGATATATCTTGCGTATATCATGGACGATAGATTCAGGTCGATTTTCACTAAGTGAGCATCGCGGGAGTGGTGATGTCAACTCAATAACAATCACCTAGAGAACATTCGCCGTCCTCCCTACCTGTCGCTATATGTCGATTTACAGCGAGCACAACGAGCGCTGTGTGGACTTTGATATAGCGGTAGTGGCTAGACGCGCAGAAATTGCTTTCTTGTGGATAGGATGAATATCGCAACGATGAATGATGAATAACATTGATCGGCATGCTTTCTGTTTTGTATTCTGGACATGCCAGATGAGAGAGACTTGTCTAACTACCTAGTAACACCAAGTTTTCTCTCCTTATGTTAATCGCAAGTGCAGTATCTTTCTTTAAAGGGCGCGAATAAAATGGCAAGATATGTTTCTCTCTACTATAACGTATTGATATAAAACGGGCAATCATTTGCTAGCCCCCTAGGCGAAGTTTGGTTTTTAAGAAAATGATACGTAGACTCAACTTTCAAGTTTCTCCGTCACTTCGTCGAAAACGAGTAGGGATGAAACGAGATTGTTGCTCTGAAAATTAGCGACAATCCCATCGTTAGGTTCGAGAAGTGAATATGTTGCTTCCCCAGAATCGATGACGTCTATAGATGTAAGTACATCTAATTTAGCTAAACCTTCTCTGATACACAATGGAAAGAAAAGACACAAGAAAACATCTTGCATTGGGAGATTTTCCTGTCCTGATTCCCCGCGCTTGCTATCATTCTCCATTCCATACTAGCCATAGACTATCACTCTAGCGAGGAATCCGAACCCATGAGCTATCAAACTATCCAGAGTGCTTGTAGGAAATATGCCCCCTGACAGAGAGGGTCGAACACATGCGACAAACGAAATGCTAGTTGCTGGCATGCAAACTACTGGGTTTTCACTCCTCAAATTCGACGATTCAAGCTAGTGGTCGTAGCTAGAGAAACACCTCGTTAAAGCTTAGTTCTCATGACACGGAGGGTTCTCAGAAATGAGCAGTTTTTAGGCTAAGAGACAAAGTAATGGCTATTTGCACCAATAAATTCGCAAATTGGATGTTATGTTTTTGTGATGGGAGAAATCTGACGTTTCTGAGCTAAAATTTGGAAGTATTGTTTGGATATTCACAAATATCAGTCGGCCATAGTGAGGCCACTAGTGGGCTTTAGTTTGAGCTCCCTACAATGCAGCTGAACTACCGATATACCCAGGCTCCAATCATTTGCATTGCAAGCTTCCTATCAAGACATCTTATTTCTATTGTGAAGAAGTCAACATTCCCCAGTCCAAGCAATTTATCACAATGCAAGTTGCAACAATGGCTCTTCCTCTCTCCACATATATCGTTCGCGCCAGTGATCGCAGTAGCCATTGGATGTGCCTAGGAAGCCTCCAAAGCGGTTTATGGAAAATAAATAGAGGATTGGATATGGAAAGGTACAGTTCTAAGTTGATTTGACGTTTAAAGATTTCGCAAACTTCAAACAGTTTGTGATGGGATGCACGAGAATTCGGGGTTATGATCTGATAGGAAGAGGGAGAGGTTGAGGATTGGCGCAATTAGAAAGGGAGCTTTGGCGAGGGAGATGCTGATCAAGTGATCGAGAATGGAAACAGGAGTATGGATTTCAAGAGAATTTGGAAGGGCGTGAAAGATTACGAGGACTGGAGTCTTGAGGAACGTTCGCGATGCAAGGAAAATAGGGGGGAAAACAAGTACTCTTAATGATATTCAGAACTCAGATGCGCCATGAGTACCAAATTCAACATGATGCCTCATTGCTGGGGCATAAGAGAATAGTGGAGAGGCCTAATCAAGCTATCAAACCTCCACTATAAATCCGACGTGAAAATCGCTACCAGAAGACATATCAGACGAGTCAGCCCAATTGGCAATATCATATAAGAGAAGGGTCAAAGAAGAAATCGATCTCAAGCTGATATGCATAATCACAAGGCTAGACGGGACAACAATTTAGGATTGAGAACCTACATTTCGATATAATCTGTGATGGCAACTGATGCTGAATTGAAATTACTAATCTCGTCTCCATCTTCTGTTGAGCATTATTTTTGAACCATTGCGTAGCTGCACATCAGTCAGATCCAGCGCGATATTTCCATTTACGCGCAAAAGAAAAAGTAGATGAGAACGAACCGGAGTTGTGAATTCTTTATTATACAATAGGAAACGGCAAAACAGGCCTTGCTAATTGCTCAAGCCGGGTATATCTAACTTTGGTCATAATTTCCTTCCAGAATGCTTCTATCCCGAGTTCCGACATCTAATTTTTCAGCGCTATTTGGTAACATACATTCAAACATACAGGCAGCCTTTTGTCTTCTAGGGCCGCTGCAATCTCGTAGTAGAATCTCGTAGAGGAAAGTAGAGGAGTGTCCTTTCGGACTAGATGTGATGTGTCGATTTGATTGATTTGGGTTGATAAACCGATACTTCGGCCACTTTGGCCATCGCAGGAAAAGCAGTTTCTGAGTTGAGCTAAGGCCAACATCATTTGTCGTACGTTGGGATGACTGATTAGAACCAGCACAGGTACTATCGCCTGCTATACGTATTGAGTATATCTCAAATATAGTCGAAAGCGATATCGAACGAGAAAATCCATGGCTTCTACTCACCCCCAACGCCCGTTAACCCACCTCAATGCACCATAACAACCGGCTTGCCTTTCTCCCACGCATGCAAACTATCCCTCACATTGACCCAATATCTCAGTCTGACCGTCTCTCTCCTTGCGGTCTCCATATCCCCAGCCTCCAAAGCCTTCCCTACCACATCCTCACACTTAGCAATCCGCTCCTCATTCCGAACCTTCAATCCATCCAAATCGCCCTCTTCCTCCGCCTCCTCCATTTCCTCCCTCGTCTCCATAACTTCCATCAATAGCTCGTTATCTCCTGCTTCCCCTCCGGTTTTTCCAGTCTCATCATGTACATCTACACCCTGTAGTCCCAACAGATATTGCGCCCGCAACAGAGGAGATTGTAACGTTTTATATGCCTCGTTGATCAAAGCGCTGGTAGCTTCGGCGCGGGCTTTATTTGACGCTGAGTGTAAATCTGGATGTGCGCTTGCCTGCAAACGGAGGAATTCATTGCGCAACGCACGAACGTCGATGTGGAAGGGACCGGAGGGTGGCGGACCGCGAGGAAGAGTGAGAGGGAAAAGATCGTAATGGGTTTGCGGGGTTGAGGCTACAGAAGGAGTAGTTTGGTCTGGTGAAGCAGATGGTGAAGGATTCGTGGACGAAGATGCGTATCTGCGGGAGGGAATCGTAGGAACAGCTTGGGAAAGAGGGGTGGATCGCTGGTGGCAGATTTGGCAAACGATGCCTGTGTGGCGAACGATTGCAGGTCGAGTGGAAGCCGTCCTGCACGAGCGCATAAGACTTCGTGGTATCATTGAAGATCGCATGGCAGTTTTGTATGGCTCATGCAAAGATATAATCTGTTTGCGGTTCTCAAAATCTGAGAATGTCAAGTAAAGTTTGACTTTGAAGATTAAACAATAATTTGATGATGACGTAATGCGCCGTGCGCCCGTCTAACATTACCTCCCCACCTCCGAGCTCCCCTAAATTTAAGCTATTATCTTGCGACCCCTATTTGAACTGAATTTAGACATTGAATTGCTATGGTGTGTTGTAATGATTTGGAAAATTCAAACTATGCAAAAGTCTGAAATCAATCTAAACATTGAATATGTTTATATAAAACTCTGTACTCATTTAGAATGTTTGATCTACACAGAAGACTTAATTCAATCTAGACATTGAACGCCCATGAAATGTGTACTGCTTTGAAATATCCAAATTGCACGAGGACCCAAAGTCTTCGACCCATCACTCATTGTCTCATACCAAAGGAATACATTAAGCTCAAATGCCATAAGCCGATTTGTAGTAAAGTTTTTCAAATTTCAAAGATCTTCCTCTCCCTTTGCTTATGTACAAGGACCAGTAACTTTAAAGAGTCTAAGAACCACTTTTGTTGAGATGCAAAATTTACATTTGCGTATCTAGTGCTCGTTTACTCACTCGCTTCGAAGGATTCCAGGAGGAAGAAGCTTTATCACATTGCTTATGAATGTTTACACTGTTTCGGCACATTTACTATCAAAGCAGATCAAAGTGTTCAAAGGGAAAACCGAACCATTGGGCAAATTTAGTCGAAACAACACCAGTGCCTACACACAACTTCGACTCAACATCACAAAATTATTGCACAAGATTTAGGATTTGAAATATAAAATCTCATTTATCTCTCCTCCTTCCTCCCCTCCTCCTCTTGAGCTCATAATTGAAACTAAAACTGAATTTGGTATATCCTACAAACTCCCAAAGCACAACGAAGGGAAAGAGAAAAAGTATACCCAAAACGCCATTCTTTTCCTATCCATCGAATCATACAATACTTTAAAGACATTGATTACCACTTGATCTCTTGGTCTATGATATCACCTGTCTTCGAATCTTCGAGCGAGGTAATGACAATAATAGTAAACGCCGAACACCTTTCGTCCAGCTCACAAACTCCGTTTGCTTGCATTAATCGTCATGATCCATTCCATTTCGTATCTCCAACGTCTTCAATGACAATCATGCTCCACCCCTCTCGGCCTTCCTTAAACTTGCGAAATAGCCTTTGGGCCACGCAGTCAAGAGCTCTCCTTCACTAGGCACTCTCCCTAGTGCTTCGCACTTTTGTATAACATTTTGCAAAATTCTGCCCAGCAATTCTTCCGTCATAGGAAAGTGCTTATCCATATCGATTTCCAACGGGTTCAGAAATGTGTCATTGTCCGCTAAAAGTTCTTCCGCCGATGGTCTTTTGTGCTGATCTCGGTTCAAGCAGTTTTTGAGTGTTCGAATCAGAGAGCTGGGAACCAAAACACCGCCCACACCGTATGCTGGATATTCGATCTCATAGCTGAAGTTTATGATCGCTTGACAGCGCTGCAGTTGGTTTTGAATGTGACCAAATGGAGCACGACCATATGTCATTTGATAAAGTATACAGCCCAAACTCCATATATCGGATGGTTTCCCGAGTTTCATGAGTTTCGGTTCATTGCGATTCCTCCCATCAGAAGCATTTGAGTCCATGAGGGATTCAGGAGACATATAGTTTGGTGTACCGATTTGTGTTTCGCGGTGGACGTTCACGGTTTCTTCTGTTTGGATCGCGTTGGCGATGCCGAAATCTATCAGTTTGAGACGGCCCTGGACGAGGACAAAGTTGTGAGGTTTCAAATCAGAATGAACAATATCGTAAGCGTGAACAGCTTGGAGACACTCAAGCATCTCTTTCCAGTAGTAGCGCACAAAGTTGACGTCTAACTTGGCTTGTTCGGATTTCATGCGTAGATTTAGGATCGTATTCATATCCAATTCTCCCATCTCCATAAGCTAGGTGAACGTTAGCTGACTTGCTCTATGTAAAAAATGTAGACGATATAACCTACCACACTAAGAACTCCTCTCTCATCATTTAATTCGTAGTCATATAAGTGAATTACTCTTTCTACAGAGCCCAGCTTCTTTAGTAAGTCGATTTCACCCTTGAAACCACGTATAGCCGATTCATCTGCATCTTCCAAGGAAACACGCTTCAATGCAAATATTTTTGAGTTCTCTGCCATCACTCGGTATACTTTTGAACTACCTCCACGTCCAATAACATCCAAACGTGTAAATATTTTCCCATTGACCTTTAGCCTATTTCTTTTGGCATTGGCGTGCGATGTAGTAGCGGCACCAGCAGTACTGGTCGCAGCCTCTAATACGGACATCTTTGGTGGTGGAGGTGCAGGTCTTCGAGGAGTATTGTGACTCCGGACAGCCAGAGGACGTCTTTCCGGAGACCCATTAGCACGTACATCGAAGCTTTCTGGCCGAGTTTGTTTTTCTGCACTATTTGTGTTGGTTAAAGGCTGTTTATTTCGCCTGAATGTTGGGGGCGCGTCGTTTTCTTGATCATAAGTTGCATGAATACCTGGACGTGGAGCTGGTATCTTGAACACGGGCTGTTGCTTCGACGCAGAGGGAACGGAGCGAGGATCGGATTCGCGAGAACCAGATACAGTGGGGGGTGGTGGTGACCTGGAACGCAGGGCTGCATTCAAAACGTTTCTCGAGCTAGGAGGACTACCCGAAGAGGCGTAATCTCTGTACGAGGAGACTGGCGCCCGCCTAGCTACTTCCAACTCTGGTGTTGGGCTTTTATTCTGGCTTTCTTGTTCCTCATATTGCGATTCCTGACTTTGAGGTTCTTGGTTAGATCCAACTTCGTTGCTGTTTGCGTTCTCCTCCATTGGGCTTTGTTCTTCATCTGACTGAGATATCCGTGGTCGTCCTCTCCGAGCCGGGCCTCTCATGAAGGTTCCAAAAACTTTGGGAACTGCACCTCTCTTGACTCTCATGGAACTTTGCAATCCTATCTCTTCGCCATACCTCGAACGACCCGCGGCAGAGGGGTTGTATCTCGATACACTTCCCTGGCTCACAGCTAGATGTGACCTTGTAACTGTTGAAGGATATTCATATGGCCCTTCATTCTCATACTCATTTTCCTGTTGTGGTGATTCTGATCTACCAGAAGGTCTTCCGGAAGAGCCAATTGAAGATCTACCGATAGATACTCGTACGGTCCTGGGTACTGGTGCGGGGGTGCTCAGGTCTAATGCGCCCCCTTCCGTTTTTGGTGCCGCTTGCTGTTCATTGTGTTTCTGAACAGCACTAGATAATGAAGGACCTCTTCGTAGCGATATAGAGCCAGGCGTACCACTCACTCGCACAACTCTTCGCGGATAGGTAGGGCTATTTTCACGGCTTCCAAGCGGCGATTGCTTCCCCTTGGTAGATGACCCCAAAATACCTGCACTTTCCACTCTTGTCTGTGATTTTTGAGGAGCCTCCGGTGTCATACGAGTAGCGATTGGGGTTTCAACAACTGAGGCCTCGTCATCTAGTAAAGCTTTTGTCAGGGCACTCAATTTCATCGGCATTGGAATTTCGTCGTCGGAGCTATCGTTGAGCGAATAGTGTCGAGCTGATTCTACATCTGGCCTGGTAGAAGACGTTCGGGTAGGAGCTGGTTTATATGCATTTCGTGAGGCAGGTCTTCGGATAGCTGCAAATTGACTCGACCCCATTGGGGTTGGTGAAGCTGTCGCCATTGAGGCGATGTGATGGAAGATAGGCAGTGAATCGAATGTCGATATTTGTGCGATATGAATCAAAAATTATGTAATCTGGCTCCAATTTATTACATCCTCTATTCAAGCAATATAATGTCAGAATCGGGGGAAGATGCGCGTAAAAGATGGCGCGTGAAGTTTTTAAAATGAGGTTGGGTATTTCTAGGTTCTATTTTCGCGGGTGAAATTAGATTTGATTGTTTACATGGCAGGGCAACCGTAACCCGGGTAGGCAACCGGAAGATCCCGCACAATCTAGAGCTTCCTTCTGATTTTATACACATTTGAAGCACGCTTCAAGCTGTCATTTAATTCATGAAAGACAATTATAAGCTGTAGTAAGTTGTTTTTAACACATCTGTGAAAAAGTCTCACGAGTTTTCTATTCCTACAACTCTTGTTCCATCAAAGATATCCGAAACTCATCATTACCTCTGTCCATATCCTGCGAGTAAACAGAGACACTGTCCCGGTAACAGATATACTCCACAAAATACTAACAAGGCGGGGTACACAACTTATCCTCCTATCATCATCATGCTCATTATGAATCCGGTTCACATTTTGTGCTTTGGCAATTCATTAACACATGGGTGGCCATCCAATCATCCATACGCTCTTGCATTGGAGGATACCTTTCAAACCTCCTCACCCTACATCTCGATAAAAACAGATGTCCAAGGATTACCTGGAGATCAAGTTGTCAGTCCTCCTGGACACTACTTACCAAGACTAGATATCTTGTGTAAGTGGTCCTCTGTTCTAAAGTCTGGTTGTGTTTGTGACTGTGGTTATCTGAGCGGGATTGATGCTGTGGCTACCTAAATACCCTATATAACATTACTAACCCGTACCAGACAATGAGATCGAAGAACCTTATAATTGGATGGTCATACTAGGAGGCACTAACGATTTAACTCAAAATCAAGATGTTGACATCGTCTTTGAATATCTGATGAAAGTCTGGGATTATGCTCTTTCTCGAGGAACTCAAGTGTTGGCCTTGACCATCCCAGAATGTGGTACTTGTAGGCCAGAACTCGACCAGCGATGAGATTATCTGAATGGTATGATTCGTGCTCATCAAGCTGAAAATTTGTGAGTGTGTACTTTGTGAGACCCTGAGGCAAATGCTGAGTTGCCATCTAGTCATGTGCTGGATCTTCATGATGCCATACCGTATTGGAGAATGCCAGAAGAGGAACGTAGACGAATCTGGACCGATGGCTTACACTTCACAGAAGAGGGCTATGATCGGATGGGGACTTTGGTTGGCGTCGAACTTCACCGACTTATGTCTGTTAGAGGATCGAAAGTTGAACAAGGGCAACACTCTTTGCTGCTCCAGAACAGCTAGTACCCCGAGCAGTGGTCGATAGGTATACAATGTCTTGATGACGGATGGGGCTAATGGCTTGAGTCAGAGGCTCAAATATAGTTGAAATGCACCGCTACAACTGGCAAAGATAGAAAATGTGGTATTTGTCGTGCTTGTAATGATCAAAATGATCTATTTTTCATTATTATCATAAATGTCATGGTGAACATCGTCACCTAAACTCCTCTATTGGTATGCAGTGACCACACCTAACGCCAGGCTTGTATCGTGTAATTCATTTCGCATCATCCCTATTCTCATACCACCATATTTGCAGCGACGAAGTCCTAAACACACATTAGCGGTGGCAACAGATGATATCCAATTCTACTCACCGGATAAACCAGCTGCAACTCAGAAGTCACTTTCTCAACTTCTTCGGCCAAATTTTGAACATTAGCATCCCATCTTCTCAATTCCCTCCCAACAATCCCTTCCGATCTACCGCTACCTTTCTCTCCAGTAGCTTCTCCGCCCTCAAACCAAATGACCCTCTCGACTTGATCAATCCTACCGACTAATCGACCTTGTTCAATCATGCTTGCGGTAGTTTCCTCAGCCTTGTCTCCGTCAAGATCCAATATCTCGCCAAGAGCCTCGAAACGAATATTGTTGTATAATCTCGACGCAGCTCTTAAGTTGTGCTCTACAACTGCCCTTTGCAAGACAGTGGTACCATCTGAGGTCTTGGCGAGTTGATGTAAAGCCAAACCTTCTGCAAACTTAGATACTTCTTCGGGAGACAGTAAGCGATCCAGGAACATCTTCTCCAAAATACTAAACTCGTCTAAACTAGCAGCTCGCTCATCTTTATACAATCTTCCTAAAGCACGGCTTCGAAGGGGGCCAGCAGGCGCCAGGACAGCACACTTAATGGCCATACTAAGAGTGTGCAAACGTTCTTCCTCGGCGATGACAGGCAAGAAACTAATATCCTGGTAGCCTTGAGCAGCGGCTAAGAAATTTCTCCTAGCATCGTGGATACGTGCTTGACTGAGTTGAAAGTGCAGGTTCAGATCACGGTCCTCGACTGTATATATGACGTTCTTAGCTTTGTTCAGGTATTGCTCTGCAAGCGTTGTATCGTCCACCTCGAGATAGTTGCGAGTAATACGAATCCAACAACGAACTTTCTCCTCATTTGTGACTTTTCGTTGCGATGATTCCAGAACGATACCAGCTAATATTTTGGCAGCTGCAAGGTTATCTTCGTCGTCTTCGTACGCTGTGGCCATCAGCTCACGTATTTGCGCATTTTGTTCTTCGAATGAGGATGCTTGTTCACTAAGTGTCGATAAAGCATGTTGACCAACTTGAATCTTGGCTTCATTATTATTTATGGCTTTGAGTGCATCGACAAATGATACAATCACGGATCGAGTTGCAACTATGCCTAAAGCATCTGCAAATACGGCATCGAAAATGGCGATTAAGTCGCCAGGTAACTCTGCTGGTGTAGATGTAAATTGAGCGTTTGAAAGAAGGGTAATGTAGCCTTGTTGTTTTTCCTCTGAGCTCGCAATTTGCTGCATAGCTTCCGCTATCTTTTGAGATACCATGATAAATGAAGTTACCTTGATTGTCTTCGCACTGTGGAATTGTGTAAGAAAACTTTCAAGTTTATATTAGTACTCGAGGCTGAGGTTATGATGGTTGTTAAGGAGATGGAGCTTGAGGTAGTGGGGTAGCCGGGGAGCTTCTGGAAGGCTACTGTTAAGCTCGGATATTTTATGGGCTAGCCTGAGTCAACGAGAGTACCTCGAGAATACCTCGCCTACCCAGGAATATCTAATCTCTATGCTGTACCAAATTCACTTTCTCATTTCTCATGTCGGAGAACACGCCGTGAAGCTTATTATACAGTCGTAGAGAGAAGTTGGTTACAGACGAGTCGCCGAGTATTGCATCAATTAACACATGCAAATTCATCTTTCAATGCCCAAATGCCGCAGTTCTGAAGATCACATCGTTACAAGTGTAGACGATATGAGACAGACAATTCTTTGCTGAAAGTCAATACTCCTGGCTACTTTATGGGTCGCTCGGTAATTTACTGGAGCGGCAATCGTTAAATATTGGTGTTGGTGGAGCTTTACCTATGCTTTGATAGGAGAGACAGAGGATGTCCTGAAATACCACTGCGTTGACTGTTCGGTGCCGGCGATGGAGGGACCGAGGGATTGAGAATGGTGACGGACCAAAAACCATCACTTTGGAATCATGAGCACCTAGAAGTCTTCAATCTCAATAACTGGTTATTTCGTAGTTGGAAGACAATTCACAATAATCTGCGCCAGAATATCAAAGGATTGACGTGAGCATGATGGAACCAGGACTGGGAAGGAAAATGGGGCGGGGGGAGAATGACAGAAGAAGAGAATGAACGGGTGTGAGAGGGAAATAGAAGGTCGCACTGAAGTCTGAGTAGACAACGTTCTCTGAATGAGATAGTGTTTCTTAACAGCTTCAAAATCTTCTCGTGAAGTTTGACATAGCAATTCATGTGATTTATGATATAGTTATGATCACTATACTTTCTATTCTGTACGTTACTAGGGTGTTTATGGCGAGACGCCATTTTCTGTGGAAAGCTGACCTGGAAGGACTAGTCTATTTCGTCAAGGGGGTACTAGACGGAAATCATAGATGTGCATGTGCCTGATTGAATGGGTGAGTATTAGATTCCTTCAACCAACCCAATCACCATTGATTGGGCAATGGTTCAGTAGCTAACAGGCGAGCATCCGAACCAGCGAATGGACGAAAACTTTCTGGATCGATGAAACAATATGTTATAGATTCACGCGCCACATTCTGAATTCATGTTCGCTCCGTCTTTGATGAGCTAGCTGAGTATTAGGCTCTAGTGGTTGAAGCATCTCAAGCCATGTGATACTGAGTGGTGATACAGAATGGTGGTACTGCGGGGCAGAATAGAAAAGGGAGAAAGGGGATTCGGAGGGAGAGTATGCAAAGCCTCAGTGTCTCACATCATAAAAAGCCTAAAAGTCGTGTCGAACCTCCATCTGTCTATTTCGAGTTCTTTCTCACTGTCATCCTCCAGCAATCACGGTAATCTCGATTTTAGATTCCTCTACCGATGAATCATGCAGAGAAGATGGACCATTTCTTCTAGAGCTTCCGATGGGAAATAACGACATCAACACTGCTATTCAATCTCCACTAACGGTTAACCAATATTCTGTCATCGGCGAGGGTAGACCACTTCTCTTCGCATTGAAGCTCGGTCAGAATAATACCAAGTCCGCCGCCGACTATGTCATCATAAATGCCGTTAATGATATTTTGGGTTCGAGGAATTTTAGTCTCGAGTTGAAAGACGTTGGCAATGAGGATGAAAGGATATCCCGATCACTGCCTTGCCTGTAAATGACGACGGGGATGACGGGGCACTTGGTGCGGCAAAGACATATAGTCCGACCAATGAGCCATTGCGTTTTCAGGGAGATGATGAAAGAATACCTTACTATTCTGAGAAGAAGTCTGGAGACGCTAACTAGTTTAATATTCTAAACATAAAATTTCCATTGCATTCAATATCACATTCGATAAATGCAATGATCTGAAATGATTGATATGGATAACGTCCAACATTGTGTTTAACAAATGACACATTAAGTTTACCTAGATCGATAGTAATTCTAACATGTTGAGTGAGTATGGTGTGAAAAATTAAACGAACTGAACACGCCCTAGATGATTTCTCTCGTCTACTTACTTGGATAGACAGGCACTAGCTTATGATAGGCTGCTTCTACTCTCATGTTGATTCTGTTCGATGGCGGAGTCTGAGTTGATCAGGAATATAATGCTATAAAAATGATCATGAGCTTGCTTCCCTCCATCTTCACTGTACATCGAGGGCTGAAGCCGGACCTATCAGGGTGAGAACGATAACCGTCACCCGATTTGAGTTCTGATAGATGAATGCTATTTCATATCATTCTCTCATACAACGAAAATGAGGGTACTGCGTATTACCTATTATAAAACCTGAAAGAGACTCCTGACTGCAGTTTTATATGAGCAGTTGTTGTTCAAAATACCTTAGACTACACTACTAGATTGTTCGGAATCTTTCTTCTATATACTCCGTTCCGCACACAATTGTCTTTATTTCATCACAGTATATTTCCTGTTCCCGTTCTCCATTCGCTGCTCTGAAACATAAGAAAGCATTCCCTTACCTGCCCTGGTAGATTTGACATGCAGTAGTACCGTTGCTAAGGCAGTATGGCAAAGAAGGCTAAATCTGATTGGCTGTAGATTAATATCAACAAACAATCCTGATTAATAAAAATGCTCCCCTCATACTCGTAGCCTTGTTAAATTCCCCTGAATCTTCAAGACCCTTACCTACCTACCCACCTATGTATGTATATCTTGTCTTTACGAGTACGGAGTATAACACATAAGACGTATGAATGAAAGAGTAATAAAAAGCAATACATATATACCTACCTATACATCGAATATTAATGTTTGTATGAAAATCTTGTTATTGTTAGGCGAAACTGTATTCATCAAAATAAAATAAAATAAAGCGACGCGGCAACAATAATTATAACAGAAGTCGCGAATCTGTAAACATACAACCATACAACTATCCATCTATCTATCTTCCTTCCTTTTCCTCCTCTCCTCTTCCACAAAATCTCCCCTCCTCATATCCATACTTTAACAACAACAATACGTTACCGAACTTCATTGAAGTTCACGTAATCTGAGACACCTCCGTCTCTTATAGTCGACCACAACTTTCTTCTTTGCATCAACTTGCATCTGTTGTGTATTTCATCAGAAACCATCGCAATTTCCAAAATGTCACTACAATCTGCTTACAAGCAGTTTCTAGCTTCCCCAAACCCCTCCTTGCTCGCAGCTGATGCTTCCCTCCATTTCATTACAACTCTAGTCACTGTTCATGGAGCTTCTAATGTTGTCAAGCATTTAAATGGACAGAACCATCAACTCGAGAAGAAAGAGGAAACCTTCCTAAATACTGTTGAAGGAAACTACTCCATCGCCGCAGAAATCCACACAACCATTGAATTCAAGACCTCGGGAGGATCCTATCTACCTGGACTGGATGACAACTTTCTCGCTGACCGCACAGTCACCTTTCCAATCGTAAGTCTGGTACTCTATGTTTACAATATGCCCGCATGCTAATAATGGCAGATCCATATCGTAAGTTTCGATGGCAACGGAAAGATCCAACAAATTCGACAAAACTGGGACCAGGGATCACTTCTTAAATTGATTGATGTTATCGGAAAGACTGGACGAAACTGGCCAATCCGGGATGGAAAGGATCAAATAAAGCTTATCGCATCAAGCATCAAAAATACTGGTACGTTAGATGCTTCTTCGAACGTGGATCCGCTCGCTCGCGCCAGAGGTAACTCCAATAATGTATTGCGCGACCCGCACGCAAGCCTTTCCTTGTTTACTCCCCGTGAGGATATTGGATCCAAGTCCCGTCCGGCCGAAGTACCAGCCAGTGTATCCGCAAGGCCAGCACCTCGGGACTATGATGATCTTTTTGTTAACAAGAATTCCTCGACTGTAGACACTGTCCTTTCTCCAAAAGCAGGCGCTTCCAAGAAATTCGCACCGTCTCGACTATTCGATGCCGATGACAATGAAAACACCCCAGATAGCCCCATCCGCGAGAAGTCGAAGGACCCCATGTACCGCCCAAATCCAGCTAGGTATGAACACTTCGATATTACCGATGGCCCCGAGGAAGAGGAATCCATTCGACCGCCAACTGGCAAGGGTGGCAAGGGTCAACATCAAACTCAATGGGGATTTGATGATTTCCAAACACCGCAAAAGGTTGTTCCTACTAAAGTTCTTCGCGCAGCTGAAGTTCGCCATTGGGGTAACAGTGATGATGAAGTCTTAGATAGTCCAGTCAAATTCAAGAAAGCCGAAAAACCTCGCAAGGATGCTCAGACACATTTTGAGTTCCAAGACGATGCCACCCCTCAAAAAGATCGTCGTATCGTTGGAAACCCTCGTGGGCAAGGTCACAATAATGGACTTGGGCTCTACAAAGACATTCTATTTGGTGAGAATGGAGGTGACACGCCAGTCTCAAAGAAACATACTACAGGTCTTGCAAATGCCAAGGACAGAACCAAGGATTATGATCATTTTAGCATGGCTGATGAATCGCCAGTAACTGGACAGGCTCCTACTCATATGGCAGGAGATAGGGCCAAGGCTGTGAAGATGATGGATGCTAACTGGGATACATATGATGAATCACCTATTGAGAAGAACGCCAGAAAAGAGAACGACCCTTCTTCACCAAGTCGCTCCAATACTACCAAGGAGCCATTGTCTGAAATCAACACGGCTTCTAAGCGCAACCAGCAAAATACTGGTATCAAGACAATGGGCGACGGAATGGGTGGCAGCAAAGGTGCAGGCAGAAGATGGGGTTTTGGAGATGATTCTGATGGAGAGGAAGCCGGTGGTCTCAACGGTGTAGGAAGCAAATTCCGCAATGGTCGCCCTGGCAAAGCCCAGAATCAAAAGGCTACTGGTGGTGATTTCTGGGATTTCTAGGCCATAAAATTCGAAACAGGTTTGCGTTGCTACTGGCTTGTTAAGCACGTATTATGAGAGATGAGAATCATGATCAGACAATATTGGCTTCGATTTTATTTACGCTTTTTGATGCGGTAAAATTAGGTGTTGACAAGGTGTTTTGAATGGATCATAGGTCACTACGCGATTGAGATGATTTGTCTGTCTGGTTCCGTTTCTTTAACTGGTTCATGAGTGTGTTATCTTCTACTTTGAGGGATTAGGGATTGGTTTATTCATGTTTCTTCGCCAATGTGCATGTGGGTCAGTGTAGCTGAGGAGTTGAGGGGAGGCAAGAGCATATCGGCTGAGAACGGAATCCGCTGAGTGTTTTTGTTAGTATTGTGTATTCTTTTGGCAGCTAGGTTTATTACGAAGATATCAAAAATGCAAGGAATTCTTTTATTGATTTTACGATGGAATTCTGATGTTGAGGTGATTGTGTCGGCTGCCTATGAAGTAGATTTGTAATCTTCTATTGTGTGGCGTGTCAAATCAGTCGAGTAAATAGCTGAGTAAGATGAAGATATTACCATGGTGAAAATTAAGCTAATTCATTACTTTTAAGCTCTGTAGGCACGAGGTAACTGTCTACCCGACCTAACCTAAGTATCTTCCCTCTATCGTCTATCATGCCAGGCAAATGCCACCAGTGCAAATTCTAAAATCATCTCATACATGCATCCATCTATCGTGAATTTACCCGTCTGTAGGATTTTCTCCTGACAAGACCCCTCTAATCGTTCCCCGCTATCTATGCTCGACGCTCGCTTGCTCGTAATCAAATACCATCTCCCTTCTATATGCTATGCACGCTCCCGCTAAATATCATGAATCTCACTTCTTTTTCTCCTCTCTTCTCCTTTCTATATGCTATACACAAGCTCTCTTTCCTTTACCGCCTCGAAGCGAATCTAAATTCCCGTAAAAGCCCGTCGAGGCGGTCCCCCAATCTTCCCCACGGACGGCAACTCCCCCCTCTCCCTCTGACCATCACTCTGCACCGCCTGCGAACTCACCACGCCCGAGCGCGGATCAATTCTCCTCCCTGGACTCGGATTCGCGGTCGAATAGCCCGAGGCTTCGGGGATATCTCTCAATTCACTACTGTGGATATCTCTCCCCTGCGAATGCAACCCCGCCTCCAACTCATCCAAGCTCGTCCCATCTTCATCTACGGGGCCGCCACCCCCCGAAAACTTCCCCCTACCGCGCGAGAAAAATCGATTGCGATGCGTGCGCGTGCTATTGGCCGACGTCACCTTTGCGAGTTGCGAGTCGCGGGATTCCCGCGTCGATTGGCGCGCGAGACTTTCCTCGCGGTCGCGCGATTGTCCGTCCCGGGATTGGCCTTCGCGACTGGGGCGCGAGTGTGGGCCTGGAGAGGGAGAGGTGAAGGTTACGTCGGGGATGCGCACGCGCGGTTTCTCATCGAAGACATCGCCGAGGTCCATGCCGGAGGACATGCCTTGCATGCCGAGGGAGAAGTCGACGCGTTTGTTCATTGCGGAGAGGGATTCACCGCGGCGACGGGCGTTGGATTGGGAGCCCGAGGCGCGGCGGCGGAGGATGGAGGGGTGTGTGTTTACGCCTGGGGCGTGCTGGGCTCCGGTTTGAGGTTCGTATTCGCCCATGTGTGGGTTATCGCGGGCGAGAGAGCCAGAACAGGGACCGGGTCCAGATCCTAAATCTGAGGAGTCGGAGTTGGGGTTGTAGGGAGGTGGATAGGCGCCATTGAGGAAAACAGGGTTTTCTTGCGTGAAACCTGCGAGACGTTGGCGTGGGCCTTGGATTCCTATATCTTCCATTGCGCAAATCATGGCGATGATGAATTTGTTGCGACGTTGGAGACGCAACAACTCGTTTTGCCAACTGGACTTGTAGAAGAAGACGACGTTAAAGGTGATGGAGTAGTTTTCGTAGATGGTTGTTACTTCGGTGATGATCTTGCCCTGGTATTCGCGCTTTTCGGATTTAACAAACTTGACGAGTTCTTCGCGGAGTTGCTCGAGTTGTTCGATGGAAGTGCCGAATTTAACTGTGATAGGAACAGCTTCGGCGAGACCTCCTGAACGACGCTGATTCAGGATAAAAAGGGTGTTGAGATAACTGTTTGGGGCTTGTACAACATGACCTTCCATCTTTTTGAATTCGGTGAAGAGGAGCGAGATTTCCTTCACGAAATAATCATCTCCTTGTAATTTGGATCCAGTGTTTCCGTAAATCGTAACTCGGTCACCAACATCGAAAGGATGCTTGACGAAAACGAAAATGATCGATTGCAGAAACTCTTGAGCAGTTGCGGTGAACAACCAAGAAAGAGCCAAGACAGACGAACCAGCTGATGTTAAGACACCAGATGCAGAAGTAGAAATTAGAGAGATGAATACCAAAATGGTAATGACTACAACGATGAACAACAGTATATCATCGAGTTTGCTGACCACCGAGTCCAGATCCTTGAGGGAAGCGGTGATTGCTTTTCGTTCTCGTCCGATTTCAACACAAACGGTTTCGAGTTCCTCCATCGAGATATCACCATTTAAATCTTTATCGAACATGGTAAATGCTGCCTCAGCCTCTTCTTCGTTATCGAAAGCTAGTGTTAGATCCTCCGCTAGAATGGTTTCCATGTTGTCGTGCACAAAGGTTCGGTAAAGTCTACGAGCAAGTACTTGAGATCCGGTTGTCGTGTTAAGAAGTTGAAGAATGCTAGAATACGAAATTAGCATAGTAAGAGTCTATAGCCATGAGAATTCTTACACTTGATGTGGATGGGTACTTGATGTGACAGCTCTTCCCGTGAAGTCTCCAGCTACCTTGCCAGCGACATCACCAACCTTGGTAAAGACATTCTTCGCATTTTTCTGAGCCTTGTTGACATAGGCCATTGGAGTACGAGCCCCCGATTTAACACCTGCGTTTCCACTACGGTCTTCAAAATCCTCATCTTTCTCAAGAATCTTTTCCTTGGAATATTTGTATAACTTGACCAAACTCTGGATTTGAAATTTGTTGATCTCGATTCTATCAGCATATGTTCGCAAGTGAAAACTAATGGCAATGAGTTGAATGATGATTTTCTCGACAAAGTTCAAGGTGGCTCCGACAAGCACAGATACAATGATCTTGTTGCAGGTATTTTCCCAGCTGCGAGTACCCTTGTTTCCATCAAGATGATGGTTCTTCATGGTTGGGAGAAAGGAGATTTCAACAGCCAGCCACCAAAAGAACAGAGTTGCTGGCACCTCTAGTGACTTCCCTAAATCCCTCCATTTCTTGTTATTATTGGTGAACAAGCTAGAAACAAGACCCATTGGATAAGGAATGCATTTGGCAATAATCTATTCAGGGGTAATTAGCGAGGTTTTGATTTGCAAAGTATCTATCGATCACTCACTCTTGCAAGCCATAATGTCAACCAAACAATTTCTAACCAGATACCAAACCAGAAAAGCTTAACACCTCCGACCGTGGCCCTTTTAAACAGAAAGAGTCCAAACAAGACGGGAATCAAAAGTAGCAACGTCAACGGCGTGATATAGACGAAATATCGAACCAAGACACTCGAACCGTGAACCTTCTTGAAGAACTTCGCAAGTGCTGTGGCCGGATGTGCTGGTGGTCTATATATTTTAGTCTTCTCGTGTATAGGGGTAGTATCGACGTCAAAATCATCAATAGGTTCTCTATTAGGCCCCCTAGATCTCGACCTCATTGATCTACCCATACTACTGCCATCGCCCTTTTCTTCATTCGATATCACACGTTCTACTCGAAGCATCTCAAGGTCATCGTCAAGTCGCCGTGACTGCTCTCTCTGTGCAGCGGCAGATAAAGGCGATTGATCTCTTTTGCTCAGGTATTCTGGGTCATGAGAAAAACTCGTGGCAACCCTCAAGTGATTGTTGTCGACGTGTTGATCTTGATGGTTATGATGGTCATGATGGTCATGATGATATTCGTAGGGATGTTCATCTCCCAAAGTTCCATCTTCATCAGACGAGCGACGTTCCTGGCGAAAAGGTTCCTGGTGGTGAGTATGTTGAGGGTCGGCTGGAAATGCCGGAAACGAGAACTGTTCCTTTTCTTGAATTGGCGTCGACATGATGTCGGGATTGTGATTTGAAATTGATCAAACGTTGAACAGATTTCCCAAAAGTTCGTATTATGGGGTAGATCTGTTTACAAAACTGGGCCCAGGATCAACCCCACGATCTCATCGAAGATAAGGGGATTCGATCAATAACAGATCTGTGAGGGAGGGGTCTTGACGTGAAAAGGGTGACTCTAATCCACGGATTGAAATCTCCGTAGGTAGATTAAATGGAGTCGAGAGAGTCGAAAGTGATCCGAGACGTTTTGTCCCCAGGTCGATCTGATTAAATTTGATTGAAGATCGTACGTTCTCGACGAGGCGATAGGAAGTTATGAAGAATATATGGGGAATTGAAAAAGAAATGGGAAAGCATATACGAAGGAGGAAGAAGAGAGAAACAAGAAAAAGGGGACCAAAGCGAAAGTGACGAGAAGATGATGATGATGATGACGATGGAAGTGAGCGTGAAACTGACAATGACAGTCAGTGGAGAGAGATTCGTTGACAGTGGAGAAGAGAGGTGGAGGATGTACGAAGTAACGAATGGAGGAGGGAAGGGAAGGGAAGGGAAGGGATTGAATGATTAAGTAATTGAATGTGAAGATGATTATGAAAATGAAAATGGATATGAACAGGAATAGGAATAGGAAGCGAAATAGAAATAGAAATAGAAATAGAAACAGAAACACGAGTAGCAAATCGAAATATTATGATTTGATTTGCCTTTAAACACACATAGTACGAGTACATACAAAGTAGTGTATCTATCTATCTATCTCTCTCCCCTACCTATCTCCATAACTACCTACCCTACCCTCCCTACCTACCCTACCCTCCCTACCTACCCTACCTACCCTACCTAGTAGGTATCGAACATTGAAATTTGATAGGAAGATCTAATCACAAACCCAGATTCCACCATCTACTCAATCGGGGCGTTTCCATAAATATCCCATTCTGCCTTCTCTTTGATTGGTTGCAGCGAGGTCCCGAGTCCCGAATCCAGTGAAGTTTTTTTCTTTTCTTTTTCTTTTCTTTTCTTTCGTTTCTTTTCTTTTGCCCGTTCGTCTCCTTCTTGGCGGAAGTCGGGTTCTGTGATCACTACTACGTCATATGCACCGGACACTAGGGATGTGCTAGGTATGCGCATGCTAAGGTACTCAAATAGGTCTAGTGGCTCGATGGCTTGTCCCCAATGCTGAGAGAATAAATGAATGTGTTTGACTGGGTGTTTACCAGTAGAGTCGTGGTATCACCGGTATATAGGATCATAGGATCATAGTATCATATATCAAGATTCAATTACATTCTATTCTCAAATTTGTCTTAACCTCAACTCCAGTCTCACTCTGGTCTCACGACACACATCAAGTAGGAGAAGATGTCCATTCCCTAGATGCCTATTCACCCATTCAAAGTCCATGGTGTTTTTGACAGAGACCCCTAATTCCAACACACTATTATCCTTTCCCAACACAATGCAACACAATGAATCATGATAGGTAGAGACGCGACAAGGCATAGAGTCATCAGAAGCCCGTCCCAAATCCCTTGAGCCTTGGCAGTGAGGGAACGTCCAGTTAAAGTCCATTCTAGATCCATTTAACGTGTCCAGGGCCGAATAGTAAATGATCAAATGTTTCATTGAAATCCCTGGTCACCGTGATTCGTTCGTACCTTAATCAACTTAAACTGCCTCTGCCTCTCCGGCCCTTGAAAGTTGGAAAAAGTCAAGCTGGCCCTGCAATTCCTTATCTCGCACCCCCTGAATTTCCTAGTAGAGGAAAGACGTGTAAGGAAAAGAGATAAGCAATGAGATAACTTACAAGTTACAAGTAACCTTCGCACAAGTCAAATTATTAACTTTCACACAAAGTTTGATAGATAGATAGATACTATACCACTAATGAGCCAATATATCAATCAACCAAATCAATCAACCAAATCAATCATTCATTCATTCATTCAAACAACCTTCCCTGAATAAATAAAAATCCTTGGACCACTAGATTGAAGATCGCACACCAAAGTCCTTCCACCAAAAGCCATCAATGCACGCCCAGTCACCTAATCTTCTAGTCCCAGCCGTGGCTTAAGCCAAGCGAGCATGTGAACGTTTGTCCGACCGACCGGTCCGGTACATGCGATACGATTTGATTATACTGTAAACACTGCAAGGCCGTTTGATTATACCATTTGGTTGGATTCTCTCTTGTCTCCCTTCTCGTAACTTCATCATCTAATGCTCTCTCTGCTCTCTCTGCTCCGTACACCGTACACCGTACCATTCAACTTCCAACTCAACAAAACCCTCATCATACACTCCACTCCACTCATCCACCCACCCCATCCATCCCCTACACCTCCTTCTCAAATTCCAACCTCCCACCTCCCTCCCAAACATCCCTTCTCAAGTTCTCACCCATCCCCCAAAGTTGGGGGATCGATCGAAAGCCCTTCTCTTCTCGGCCCGTATTAATTTGTCGATCAGTGCGTTGGCTTGCAGGCGGACTGTTCGGAGAGGGTCACAAACTCCACTTTTCTATTTCCACTTAAGAGATTCTTCATTTACGTCTGGATTATATAATCCGATATCGATAATTCGAGACCGTGGTCGAGGTGGAGCGGAGTGGAGAGATCTACTAGCTATTATTGATTCAAATGACTTGCTATCTCCCAAAAAAATGCACAAGCTAAGATTGCGATGCATGCATGTATACATTTCAAGTATGATCATGGGCAGGCGAGACAGGTAACTACAATGTCAATTCTGCAGTAGCCGTAGATTCTATTTATGAAACCTCACTCAATATCAATCATTTTTACATGGGGACTCATCAGAGCGCTAAATCATTCCGTCTATCATTGCAGTTTGACGATTCAGTTATCTATGCCTCAAAAATGCTATGTATGTGCTCCCAGACTTCCTTAAACGCCTTCTGGCCGTAGCCAGTCAGTAAAAGCTTCATCATAATTGAATCCGCTTCGCGAATTTCTAAAACGCTCCTGTCAGACCCATCTACACATCCTCTAAACCCATTTTTGCACGGCTGTACCGCCTCTCTTAAATTCAAGCATTTCACCCAAGACTTGATTCTTCTCGGTATGCTCTTTGTTTGGGAAAGTGGTTGCAAGTACCCAAGCTCGCCCATTGCTATCGGCATTTGCTCTTGCAATGAAGTCATATACATCGCCTACAGTTTGCGTAGTGTTGAATCGAGCTGGAAGACGAGTTCCATTTGCCAACTGAAGTCTAAGGGTGAGGGTTGGTTGTGATTCATCGACCTGAACTTCTGGGGTTGCTGTGGAGGCGGTTGTAGCTGCAGGCGCTGGGGCGGATGCTGGTGGAGTGCTGGAGCCGCCCGGTGTAGGGCTACCAAGTCTCTGGCCTGAGCCACCAAAAGGCTTGTAGACCTTGGGGGGGGCTTTGTAAGGTCCATCATGCTTGTGCAATTGAACATCAACTGGTTGGAGATGTCTAACATTCATCAAGTGCAGAGGGGCACGACCACTCTGTATTGCCTGAAGGTCTTGCGCGTTTGCTGGGTCATCGAATCGACGAAGTGGCCCATCTTCAACACTGAAACCATCCTCCCAAAGATGTAGAATTCTTGTCACAAGCTCGGAGGAAGCTGCAGGAGGGTGGGGGTCGGGAATTACTTGAGAAGGAGCATCATCGCCGCCGAGAGTTTGGCCACTGCCACGGAATCGAGATGATGCGGCTGCGGCTGGTGCCGATGGCTCTCCAGTCTCCCTTGAAGAATTTCTGTAATTTTCAGTAAGGACGTAGTCTACAAATCTTTGAAAAGGGAAACTCACGCTTTAGCTTGCTTAAGAATATCACCAACAATCTTCCTCGCATCAGGTTTTCTCGAGGGATCTTGGACAGCTAATCCTGACTTTTCACCGCCAGCGAACAAGTCTCTTGGTTGTTCATCTGGCTCATAATCTGGATCACTGTCATCGGCATCGTTCATACGATCCCCCTGGCTCGAAGATCCTTGATTTAGAGAGCCAAGAGTTGCGATGCCTCCACGTCCTCCAGCTCTCCCGGCTGTAGCAGCTGGTTTTGCAGGTTTCTTGCCATTATCGGGAGCAGGTCTGCCATCGAGTGTTCGGGGTCCAGTGTACGGTGACGGAGTTTCAGTTTGATCGTTGCTACCGACTGGTTCTGAGGCTCCTGTACTTCCTTCTTCTTGAGCAGTGAAGAATTCTGTCATAGCTGATGCATAGTCCCATTGATTTGCGGAGAGAAATTGTTGAGCCTAAAATTTAAGAAGATAAAGAGAGTCAGCGACATGAGATTAATCCTGATGGTCAAAAATTTGATGATTTTGGAGTGTTTTTCCTGCGTCTATGACCATACCTCTGATGGGGAAGCATTGGTGATTGCGCAAAATTGAGAGATCAACTCATCATGATTACTGGTGTCTGCCATGATTGTTTTGTAGTATTGAAGGAGATGATCTTTGAGATAGGTAATTGACTAAAATGTAGACTGGTTTTGAAGAGGTTTCAAGATTTTCTATGAAAGTATAAAATATTATGTAGCTTGACGGTGAAATGTGATAGAAAGAAACAAACCAACGAGGCAGCTTGGGATGACGTTCTTTTTTGGCGGGGCTGAATCCTTCCACATTTATAAGAAAAATTGTCAAAGCTTCGGTCGGCATTGGATTATCATGCTCCGTGATACCAAAATTAACGTAGTAAGCAACGACATTGTCAAGCCCCCGGATTCTCCAGCACATCAGACATATCAATACCTACAATTAAGAGATCTCACGGAAGAGAATTCATTGTGCTACTTGAAGTGATACTTTTCATTTCAAAAAATGTCTTCAGAAGAGCAGCTCAACACTCTTGTTGAATCCGGGATAACGATGCCCTCCGACTCAGAGCAATATTCTCGCAATGAAGATGAAACTTCTCCTTCACCACCTTCATCAGACTCTCCACAGATGATTCTTTACTCTCCTCCTACAATTTGGGGATTACTTCGAGGTGCTGCGATCAATCTTGTCTTACCATTTGTGAATGGACTTATGCTGGGATTTGGAGAGCTATTCGCCCATGAAGCTGCATTCAGGTTGGGATGGAGCAACACGAAGGTAAGACTGTTTTATTCTTCTTCTCATCTTTGAGTTCAAAGTACGCAATATATATTGTGTTCTTCGCATTGAAAAGACTGTGTATTATCTCGTTGCATTCGAAGGTTTGTGCTAATTACTTTATTTACATAGGTTTTCCCTCTCACACGAAGATCTGTAGGACCAGGGATTGAAGTCAGAGATAGTCCAATCGAACGCAAGAGCAGAGAAGGCAACTTGGACGACTTGACAAGTTTGGAATGAAGGAAAGATTACATAAAACGTATACAAGATAATGGCGTTTTAGAGTTATGGTCAACTCTTTTCTGGAAAGAAGAGCAAACAGGGCATAGAGAGCATTTCAACATCGGGAGATGCAGCAAACTCAAGCAAATTTAGCAGAGCTACTGAGGAGATCTAACAACACATAGATGTGATTGTTGCCGGTTCATGGAAAACGTTCAAGAGAACCGGGTGAAAACTGATCGTACACCAATCAATCCGTAGCCCATATCATAACGTGCCACAAACTCATAAATTTGCTATGCAGATGTCCACGGGTATCACTTCATGTACAGCAAGCCCAAATCTAACACTCTACGAGTGAATATCTAAACGTTTGATTTCTTAGATCATTACTGTGGCTCGTGAGTGTGGTTGTTGTACCTAGATTAGGTACCCTAGGGCAGTGATAAACTAACCAGGAATGCACTAAAATGTTATCCATTTTATGCAGATAGTTATGCGAGTCGCGATCAATAATTTTTGCGATACTCAATCTTCGACTGGCGAGGGGAAGAGATAGCCATCACCATCCACATATAATAAAATGATACCTAGCAGAGGGTTAAGGTGTTCGAACCAGGCGGTGGCCCTAGGTAGACGGCGGATTGAATCATATGGAATTAGACAGGTATTTGCTTTTCTCATAGCAGGACTAAGCACAAATGGAACGTTACTGATTTCTACAAGTTCTCTTCAAATGTACATCGACCCATTAGAAATAATACACATCTTTCGAATAAAGGCAACATCACATTGTTTTCCCAGTCAATTACTCGATCGTCCCTCTCAAAATCCAATACCTTGCTTCGAAATGCCACATCCATACGTTTCGCATCAACCACACCCTCCGCCATACCTCCTGTGAATTCCCCAATCCCCTCCGTCGAAACCTCCACACCCGAGTTTAGACCTACCCCGCTCGATGTCACCCCGGATATCAATGCTGATATTCTTTCCGCACCCGAACACATTGGTTACCTCCACTCTCTTGGTCTCGACTATGGATGGGGTCCCACAGCTGTCATGGAATGGATGCTGGAGCATATCCACGTCCTTGCCGGAACTCCCTGGTGGGTATCTATCGGACTTGCGGCTGCCGCATGGAGAATCATCTTGATCAAGCCCTTTCTCGATGCCGCAGAGAATGCATCTCGAATGGCTGCAATCAAAGAGTTTACCGCTCCCGTCCAGGCTGAGATGATGGAGGCGAAAAAGAAGGGGGACACAGCGGAGATGATGTTGCATAGAGCAGAATTACAGCGCATATATAAGCGCGCGGGAATTTCGATGTGGAAAAGTTTTGTGCCAGCAGTACAGATTTTCATTGGATACGGAACGTGGAAATTGTTGAGACAGATGTCTGACGTACCTGTTCCGGGGCTCTTGGACGGAGGAATTTTGTGGTTCTACAATTTAAGTATCCCAGATCCTTATTTCTTATTGCCATTGGCTACAAGTGGAATCTTGCATTTCGTTTTGAAGGTAAGTTCAGGTTTTTACATTCTATTCTGCTGGTTTCCACCTCCTCGAACACTACTCATGAAGAATTGACGAGCTAATTGGGGCCATAACAGAAAGGTGGAGAAACCGGTGTCAGTACTCTCACACCCGGAATGGTGACTGCGATGCAATGGGGTATGCCTCTCCTCTCCATGATCTTCACATCATTTATGCCCGCTGCTGTTCAATTGTCGTTCTTGGTATCTTCCTCGTTCTCCTTTGGCCAAGCCACACTTTTCCGCAACCGTAAGTTTCGATCTTGGGCAAATATGACTCCTATCCCAACCCAGAACCTATCAACACCCCAAAGTACCCTCAAAATGAGAGAGGTTCCAGGATCCGGGGGAGAGGCTACTCCCGCAAAGAGATTCTCGTTAGATGGTAGTTTGGGAAATGTAATGGACGGTTTTCAGAGCGCCAAGAAAGGTGTTGTTGATATGGCAAAAGAAAGAAGAGCAAAGTCAGACGATGCATCAGCGAAGGCTAGAGCTGCTGCTTATGAGGAGAGGAGAAAGAGAGAGATTGCAGAAGAACAAAATGCGAGAAGGAGAGAAGAAAGAGAAAGAAGACAAATGGAGAAATCAGGGGGAAGAAAGAGGGGTAGAAGAGGATGAACAAGCACAGCATACCGGGCCATATTGATCAACTTTTAGATCGTGGTGGGTAAACTTCACCAGTGTGATGATGAATGCGTCAATGTAAATTATGTTACAAAATGTTTGCAAATTGATTGGACTGGGGGGTTTCTCTGCTACTGCCACAGCATTTGTATCTATGTATCAAAATGGCAGCAACTAAAGGATAGCAGAGTGGTACGGGTTAGTCTTGAACTTGTATGTACATCAGAAAATCTACGCATATCAGATTTCCAGAACACGGTCTAAGTCTAGTTTGAGTGTGGCGTTTGCCGTCGATCAATTATCTTGCGATAGATACTGTTGATATATTGTTGTGACAAGACGGGACATCATATGTCTATATGTACGCGTGGATAAAGTACATAAGTGAATCGGAGAACAAAGTAAGGCACTTTCCCAAGGGACTACAGCATAAACTTCCTACTCATGATGACCTCGGGTCTGATGATTTGGACTTGCCTGCGTGAGATACATAAAGCTTGTGAAGATGTGCTGAATAGAAGATATAAGGGTAATATTCTTCTAATGTATTTCAAAACTCGAAGAGTAAGATTTGGACGAGTATCATATGGCTGGGTAGCTAGATGAGAAATAGGGGCTGGAGGGAGAAGGTAGATTCACTCAGAAGGTAGGGTGAAGAGCAGGCGGGGTGAAGAGAAGAAGTGATGAAGAGAAGAGATGATGAAGAGTAGAAGATTATTGCGTTTCGAGGAAGGACTAGCAGTAGCGCATCAACAACACGAGCACCATCCTCCTTTTATCAGACGATTCTTCAAGTACAAATCTGACTTTGAATATCTATCTCCTACTCGTAGGAGCTTACTATTCTTGTCTGCAACTTGAACATCTGAAGCCAGGCTATGTTTGCATTAAATTTCCAAGTGATGATTAGGATATGGAAGAGGTTCCGCTAGAGATATCACATATATTTGCACTCTAGATCTTGACTGGGAATCGTTTCTGGCCATTTTGATATGTAAGTACTAGTTTCAAGTAAATAGTTTGCTGGAGCTCACATTGGCTCTACTTGGGTAGTGTTAGATGGGGTCTTTGTGTTTGAGATAAGGGGCAATGGAGTTATGGCTCTTTAAGATAATATTGAGTAATGGTATGGTTCAACCGTATTTATTCGTGTTTATTTGTATTTTGTGGGTGGCATGTAAGCAACCTGTCTCATTCACCAGCTGCATCCATAATCTTCGGTTTGATGGAACAGCATGTAAAGAAGTTTGACCTGAGATTCTTGTGTGTCTTCGGGTCAGTAAATCAAGGCGAAAAAATTCTTAGCCTAATCCTCACTTTTTTGCCAGAGCCTAAAGAGACGGGTAACCTGAATGTGAGGCGAAACTGAGATTTTCTGAAAATAATCTTCCAGTTCTGCATTGCTTTGATGGGGCTGCGAAGATTGACGGGATATCTTCAATCGTATGTTTCAGGTTTCAGGGGAGCGTAAACGAAAGGACATTCGGGTAAAATCGAAATAAGGATGCAGGATGCGGAACCAACAACACACTTGATGGTAAAATTTACATTACATAGCTTGATATCAATGAAAGCTTGATCACGGCTGGAAGAATAACTTCATGGTCAAGGCAAGCTGCTTGGTTGTAAGCTTACCATGTTGTGAATGACATAAATCGCAGATCGCTGTCTAACCATCATTCGTTTTCGGCAATTCAAATCTCTCATTCACGTTCACATTCTACCTCATCCAATATTCTCCTCTGTTTCAACGGATTGCCATGTTCATTGTTCTGCAATCTCGATGATATCTACTCGAAGAAAGATGGAACAAGTATTGTAATCACTGGTTAAATTCCGCGGAAGGGGCGCATTCCGTGTGAGAGACTACGTGAAAGTTCCAAGATTCAACACACACTATGTGTAGTCTCTCAACCGTGGCCGAGCTAAGCTCTTGGAGGTATAGCCTCCAGAGAGCACGTGGACATATCTTTTGCTTCACCTCCCCATCCATATCATCTAATAGATTACGAAGTTTGCATGATTGTATAGCGTCCTAACTTGAAGTTCATCCGTCTAAAGAGCAAAGCATCAATGCCGCAGTGACATACCATAATTTGCACGACGAACTCAATAATTCGATAGTATCAAAGCTAAGTTACCAGACGATAGCTTGAAAGATCTGGATCTGGATATTGTGACGGTAGTCTTCATCCCTTGAGTGCCTGGGGTCGTTATGTGATATCATTCATAGCTCTGATATGATATCCAGACATAATACATATCATGATATGATTTGACAGTATACTTTTCTTTGACAGTAGATATTACTGCAAATCTCAGCCACCTCAAGCTGTCCCTTGCGAGGGAGAACTAGCGCCATGACAGTATGATTTTCGGTTCTGTCTTTCAGGGACATCAATTGTGTAACGCAGGGCATGAGGGAATAGTGGGGATGAAGTGAAGGTATTTCTCCATCCTTGTTTCAACTAGTGTTTGCATTGCAGATGCAGAGCACATACCCTAATCATTCGCGATTGCATTTCCAAGGAGGAGCGGTGTCTACAATTGACGCAAGAGCATCAATTTCTAATATTGATAGCTGACTGATATGGGAAATTGCCATCTAAGGGATTAGATGTGCAGCTCAAGCCTCATGAATATCTACCAACGACGAGACTCTTGTTGACGAAGGGGTCAAGAAGCCTGCCAAGAATTGTGCTTCCCGATAGAAGGGTCCCAAGCTACTAGAAGGAATCCACTTGCACCCTGGGCCTGATAGTGTGAAGGTACAAGGTCATAATTGAATACTACATCTAGGTGTACAACAATGACTTATACCACTCATGGATAGAGACCTGAGCTGACCCTTGAATTTTCTAGCATTGGATATTTGGAATGAGAGGCTTGAACATTTCTGCACTTCCTCTGTTGAAGTCCGCAACGCCCGGTAGACCAATTTCCTAATCATTCTTCAACGGCAGGTCTCAATTATGCGAATCCAAAAATGGCATAGATCTCCTACGACCTACCCAATGGGTATCAAGGTACTGCGAAGGGCGAGTCTTTAATAACTTGGGAGATGCTAGGCGAACGCCGTCCGCACTTCCGGTCTGGAAATATAGCAAGATTGACATTGAAGGGCCGTTACCACGAGGTCGGGAACTTAATGCTTGTATATGCAAGGAGAGAAAACTATATTTTAATTTCCATTCTAGTGGAGTTTGATGGCAGCTTCTTAGTGGATAAGAGGAGGTGTGGCTAATTGGCTCTGCTAGTGTTCATTCATCAAAAGGGGGGGCGGCCCCAAGCCGTATCAAGACACACCCGGCGTCTGCTAAGTCTCAAGTAGACATGGTACAGATCAGTCAATGCCTGGAGATGCTTTTCTAGAAGCTCTGCAATTGAAAGTCAATCGAACTCTCATGGTATATGCTGCCAAAATCTCCGAACTCACAGGACGCGTATTGAAGCCCCAGCGAGCCGTGTCGTGGAAGCTTTCTCTCGGAGCTTTTGCAAAGATCGAAGATATCTGATTGTAGCACATATGGAATGGCACCCAGGGGATATATCCCATGTATCAAACAGTTGGTTACACAATCTTCAAAACTGGGCCCTGAAGAGTAAGTAAGGTAAGGGTGTTAGTGTGGATTTCCCAACCCGATTATGACACACATTTGTAAGAGCTACATTATATTTCCGGATTCCCTCATTGAAGTTATCACCGAAGCGTGACAGCAAATGGGTGAAACATAATACATTATGCAATGTGTATGAAGAAATCTAATTCGGAGATGTGGATAAGTTGCCTCGGCTGTTCGGCCTACAGCAGACGAATTACAAACAGACGATCATGTAGGGAGCGGGAAAAAAAAAGACGAA
This sequence comes from Botryotinia narcissicola, assembly GCA_004786225.1. Taxonomy (NCBI): domain Eukaryota; kingdom Fungi; phylum Ascomycota; class Leotiomycetes; order Helotiales; family Sclerotiniaceae; genus Botryotinia; species Botryotinia narcissicola. Next base: position 235,375 of record PQXJ01000004.1, read on the forward strand.
AAATTGCCCGTTTCTGCTTCCCCTCTACTTCACACGTAGGATCTGCTGGTGGTTCAATCAACCCCTCTTTTCACTGCAATAAAGAAGCGAAAACTCTGTCTCCAGATTTTCTCTCACTAGCTGAACTACAAGGTTGGCATTTTATGGCTGCAACTGGATTCGGAAAATATTCGCATCAGTTCTATTGATACAAGAGATGATATCAAAGCAATACCTAGGGTTTGAAAGATCTACTGCTCAAATAAGTGAGAGTCGTTCAGCCCAAGAGGAGGGATGGATATGTTGGTATCAGCCTCAATAATCTTCAAGTCTGTATGCAAAACCTTCAGACGGCGAAGATACCCAGACCCAGGTAAGTTGGAAATCATGGAAACGAAACGAACCAAATCTCGTATTTACCGATATCCACTCAAAACGCGGATTAGATCGGAAATAGGAACCGGGCAGCGGATAATACCCCGATCCGCAGGAGCAAAATTGAAATGTATTCGTAGGGGTTCACGCAAATTTTCAATCTATCTTATGCTCTATTTTTCTCGACGGCTTTGGCATGCGGCATGATTACGATATTTTTGAGTCGTAATTCTCCAAATTTTCGTCTTGATATGACTCAACATTACAAAGATCGGCTTGTCGACGATACATTGTGGCGGCATGGCAGCTGTCACTCAGTAGGTCTCCCGTCTCCCGTCTGGCAACAACCGTGCGATGCCCATACAATGGCCAAGAGTCGATGGAGTCGATAGAATACTCCAGACAAGAGGAGAGGAATAGATGTTCGATTGGTTCACCGCAACAAAGTGCGCATCACATCGCCTACAGGACACCCCAAATCTTATTTGAGTCTCGATACTGACAGACTAATGAGTTCCTTGGAGCGACGGAATAATTTAGCTTCCGCATTAGGATATTGGTAATCACGTACGGCACTTTCACAAGGCTAATCCCAGGAATTGATCAACCAAGCAGAAAACAAATGCCGTGCAAAGTAGCTGAGTTGATCTCTTGCCCTGTTGTGTTCTATCAGAAAGCTTAAAGGTTTGCCAGTTGGATCAATACAGTAATGATGTGGTATACTAAGTAAGCATCTCTATCGGTACTCGTATTAGATCGAAGATTATGAAAACAGGAGAACAGTTGATATGATCCAGCAAGAACAGTCAGCTTTTGATTTTGATGAGCAAACCTTGGTATGATCATTACACAAATTCGTGATAGTTCAAGCTAAGACTTATTACATCTGGGTCCCGGTTCAATCAGTCTGGTACCTTGAGCCTAGGTAGCTAAGCTCCCTTGATCCCTACTCGTACATTTGGATACAATTACATTTGGAGGTCACGCATATGAACTTCCGAAAGCGTCACTAAATGGTGGCTGATGATTTCAGCATCTAGTTAAGTAGCTTATTGACAGGTGGAACAACCTTGACTAGCCTCGACAAGCACGTTGGCAGCACACTATCTATTTGCACAGAACTTAGGATCAGCGTATCAGATTGTCAAATCCACATCCAGTGCTGATACCTAGTAAGTATTACTACATGTTACTATACAGTGACACCAACAGAATCTAAGAACGGCATTGTCTTCCTGTTTGGGACGTCTCCGATGATTAAATGGTAAACTTCTCAACGCTTTGATCACGCCTTGCTCTCCCGTCTTTCCATGCACAATAGCAGATCTACTTTTCCAAATCCACTCTGGGGCAAAGTGACCGAGATTCCAGATGTATACCTGAAGTTCATTTACATACCTGGTACCTTGCGTTGAAAGGATATGAATGCTTCAAATGTGATCGTGGGTCCTTCCAATCGAAGGGCTACACAAATAAAATTCATTCTTTTGGGTCCTGTACTCTCGAGGGGTTCATTTGAATTTGCCAGACGCATATTATCTACTAGCCTTTGCCCACATTAAGGTTCGAGTTTTGACGTTCATTCCGTCGTTGTGTTCGTGGAGAACTTGGGGAAATTCCTGGATGTCACATTAGCTGCCAGTGCCACTATCAACACAACTAATTATTGCTGCTGCCAACTGGAAAAATGGAGTCTTTGGTGTTATCGGTACGGGCGGAGTCACATGCGAATAGAGGGCCACAGATCCAAGGAGTCGTGATACTGTTTATTGTGTTGACTACACTGTCCGTTTGGATGCGAACATATTGCCGAGCGGTTGTTATCAAAAGTTTTGGTTGGGATGATACACTTGCTGTTATTGCTTGGGTTAGTTTTCTCTTTGGTTCTCATATGCTTGAAATGACTATGAAGTGTTCTGCTTGCTAACTGGGTTTTCAAAAGGCATTTTTTATGGTATATTCTACATTCGCCCTCTCAGCTGTAACTTATGGAAGTGGTAAACATATCTGGGACATTCCAACTGAAGATGTCCCAATCGGTCTCAAGGTAATCAAATCTTTCAATTCTTACTTGGTTATACTGCGGTCCCTCTTTTCTATACCAACAGATCAAGCCTTCAGCATCGTATACGAAAACAACAATGAGACCTCTTTGTTTTGAGAATGTTCACATAACAAAGATATCCCTGACTCCTACGCTCACTTGGCTTGGTCTCTTTGGAAATGGCAATGTTTCCCCATTGAGCTTTCTCTGACATCTTATCAGTATTGGTGGCTATGCGAACCTGTCTACGTCGTCTCCAACATGGCCCTCAAGCTTTCTATTGCAGTCTTCCTCCTGCGCCTTTCGAACGTACCACTGCATCGCTACATCATTCTTGGTACTCTTGTGTTGTGTGAAGTCGGTGGCATATTTTACTTTCTTGTCTTCATCTTTCAATGTCAGCCTTCGAACTATTTCTGGACCAAGTACACGAACGGAACAGGAAAGTGTATAGATGCCAATGTTCCGGTCGATGCGGGATATGCATATAGTGCTATAACTTGCGCCACGGACTGGATTTTGAGTTTGATCCCGATATGGGTGGTGTGGAATCTCCAGATGACACCTAGAGATAAGATCAGTGTGGCAATTATTCTGTCCATGGGTGCTATGTACGTGCTTTCACTCCTTATTACCACACTAACCCTGGCTTTCACTTATGGCTCTGGAGGGCTAGCATGAAACTTACATGATTATCATATAGTGCCTCTACCGCAACCATAGTTCGCATTCCATACCTTCACGATCTTTCAAATATAGCCGATTTCCTCTGGGCAACAGTCGATGTAGCTATCTGGTCAACTGTCGAAACAGGCATCGGCATTACGGCCTGCTCAGTCGCTACTCTACGCCCTCTCTTTCGCAATTTCTTTGCACGCACCAGGCTTTTTGGTAGCTCGACTAAAGGTCTTAGTAACCCAAGTAAAGCTTGGGGTGGTTATGGAGATGCTAAAAGCGGTGGATACATCAAGCAAAAAAGCCAGAATGCAAATTTGGGAGGCTCGAGAATAGCCAGCTTGGGGAGGGATACCGACGATTGTAAACTAAGAGACGACATTCCTTTGCATTCGGGTGTCACAACAACGATTGCAACAGGGAAGCAGAACACTACCAGCGATATTTACGATTTTTCTTCGGATGAACAATCACAGCATCAAGACGATGTGAAACCGCACGAGATCGATTTAGAACTTGGAAACCCTCGGGGGAAGCCACATAGCAAGCGTATATCCAAGCATGTAGGTAAATTTAGTGGAGGGAGGGGGACAAATAGAGATACGAGCGATTCGAGGAGTCTGAGTAGCGAAGAGGACTCTGTTTGGGGAATGGGCATCACGAAGACGACCAATACCAAAATCAGCAGTGTTCGTATGAGTAAAATAAATGGGGGTAAAGGATCGTCATAATTATAGCATTTTTTTTTGGTTTGGGTTAGCGATGTAAGATTATAATATGATGATGATGAGCAGATACCTCGACGGGATCGAATCGAACTCAACTTCACGAATTTGAGTATAATAATACAACACCATTGAAACGATTGCGAAGTCATTGCCCGTGAAACCTCTGCGTCTTATAGTCTCAAACCCCTGGTCGTTAGTCTTCCTGAGAAGTAGTTACACCGTAACTAAAGTGGTGCTATGTTGAAAGGCTTCAATTATACCGCAGACGGTAAGTTTGACATATATTTTACCTAGTGGCAGTCTTCCCGCATATAAGCGGTTCCCATCGTACCTAACCATTGCTACACCACCAAATTTATGGCCTTTTTAGTACTGTTGTATTCATTGTGGGTAACTTGGCCCGAGTACACAGTCGTGCGGGGAATGCTAGGGGCCAATTACAACCTCGCTTTGTCTCACCACCAACTGCCACAAGAAATGTTCAGCTGAGAAATAGCTGATAAGGACTTTTGGGTGATACATAAAAATGTGCTCAAATGAGGGGTAATAAGCACTCGCTGAATTGGCTTAAATCGTGAGCTTTTTCATTCGAGTAATGATGGTTTGTTGATTGCATTTGCATTGAGTTTGCGATTGGAACTCCAATCGAACTGCTCAATTTTGTTGTTTGAATTCAAAATGGCGTTAAATAATACAGAGAAGAGGATGGATTTTGTGGTGAGATCAAATTTCATGAGGTTATCGTTGGAGTTGATGGCGAGATATTTAGCTAACAGCACCCCAGACATTTGAAAACACAATTGATGGCAAATTGTGCAAAACAGCACAAAATAGACATAGCATCAATCCAGCTACCGGCGAGCCCAATCCTGCAGTTCCACTCTCCACCATCACGGAACTTGATGAAGCTGTGCGTGCAGCGAAGATAGCTCAAAAGTCCTGGGCTCGTACCTCTATCACTGAGCGTCGCGCTATCATCCTTGCATTCGCTGATGCATTCGCATCCTACGAATCAGAATTCGTTGACCTGGTCATCATGGAACAAGGGAAGGCAAAATTTCTCGCTCATGATGAGTTTGCTCGCGGTTTAGCCATGATTCGAGAAACCACCGAGCTCTTGCTTACCGAAGAAGTCGTTGAAGAGACTGATACCATGGTTGCAAGTGTGAGATACGTCCCTATTGGAGTAACTTGTGGAATCGTGCCTTGGAACTACCCGATTCTGCTTGCGATGGGAAAGCTAGTGCCTTCGGTGTGGGCCGGGAATGCAATTATCATGAAGCCTAGTCCTGATACGCCATATTGTGGGCTCAAGATTGTGGAACTTGCAAACCAATTCTTTCCTCCAGGAGTAGTGCAGGCCTTGAGCGGCGGGCACGAATTCGGACCTATGTGTACTACTCATCCTGGCATTGACAAAATTGCGTTTACTGGGAGCATCGCAACGGGTAAAAAGGTTATGGAGAGTTGTTCTAAAACATTGAAGCGAGTTACTTTAGAATTAGGTGGAAATGACTCGTGTATTGTATGTGAGGATGTTGATATCGCAAATGTGGTTCCCCAGGTATGTCAGAGATTGTTTTTTCATTGAATTTTGCTTTCCGTCTTCAGAGGTTGGCTAGCACCATGCTCCTGAAATGCTTGATTCAATATAATCAATTTATAAAGGAATCGAGGCCAAGTATGATGGTCTGGTCCTGACGATGCTATTTTCTCACCCCAAACGGAGCTAATCAACACTTGAACTAGGTCGCCCATCTCGCATTACTGAATTCTGGTCAAATTTGTATGGACATAAAGCGTCTTTACGTTCATGCAGACATTTACGACGAGTTCATGTCAGCTCTCGTAGCTTATATTCCCAAGCTAAAAGTTGGCCCTGGAGCTGATCCCACAAGCTGGGTGGGCCCGTTGCAAAGTAAAGCGCAAATGGACACCGTCCAGACTTTCTACGATGACATCACAAAGAATGGGCTTAAAGTCGCTCTTGGGGGTTCAAATGATAGCATTAAATCGAACGACACATTGAGCAAAGGTTATTTTGTCAATCCAACCATCATCGATAACCCGCCCGACACCGAAAGAATCGTGCAACTCGAGCCTTTCGGTCCCATTTTCCCGGTTCTCAAATGGAGCGGTTTAGATGAGGATATTGTAGACAGAGTCAATGATACCAATACAGGATTGGGGGCGTCGGTCTGGAGCAAAGATATCAAGAGAGCTGAGAAGATGGCTCGGGAATTACAAGCTGGAAGTGTATGGGTGAATGCTCATTTTTATCTTAGCGCGAAAGTTCCATTTGGGGGGTTCAAGAATAGCGGGATTGGAATGACATGGGGATTAGTAGGATTGAAACATTGGTGTAATGCACAGAGTGTCTGGTTGCCGAATGAGAAGGCCAAGATTTAGGATTTAACATCATAATCCCCAAAAAGGTGATTTGGAGGAACTATGTACCTAGGAGCGACAGTCACCGACTCAACTTATTTAGTTCTCTCTACTTTCGAATGCCATGCGCTTTGCGTAGATTCAATTCTGGTAGAGTTCCTGCAATTTTCGAATTAAGACCATCGCGGTTTTCCCATGCTCCCTCTTGTGGTGTGTTGTGATTCCTATGCCAGGATTGACACTATAACCATATTGAAGTTCCATTGTTTGTCTGGAAACTTTGAGCTACCATTGTATGCGAAGATATTCTCTTGGGAATTGAATCCTTGAACTAGACATGTGCGATGGCTCGTCACTCATGGAAGCAAACGACTGCAGCTTCAGCCACCAATATTGATTGCAGTGAAATCCCAAAACCCACTGGAGAGCGGATAAAGTACTGCATATTTATCAGTGAATATACTCTCGTGCGATCTTGATTGGTGAAGTTACTTATTAGTACTTCAAGCACAATTTAGAGAGCCCTAACCGGAAGGAAGTTGAGCCGACCCGCCAAAATCTGGGTAATCTGACTGCACAACACCGTTTCCCGAGGGACGTGTTTGTTTTCTCATTCGAGTGTCCGATATCACTTTCGGAATACTTAATATGAGCCATTAATACATACTGCTCTTTCCTCTCAACGCACATTATCGAGCTTGGAAATGTTACTCAGCTTTATTTCTCTACAAATAAGCGTTGACTGCAAAATGACGCGATGCTATCTTTCATCCATTCAGGATTATCAAGAAAAGAATCTATGATCCATGGAAGTTTCTAAATTTCAATCTCATGGAACAAATCTTATAACTTCAACGTGGAACCAAACTTGCGTGCAATTAATTTCTCCCAAGTACAACAGCAAACAAAGTTCAAAGATTATGTTTTGATAAGATCCTAAATCAAAAGCCAATTGTGGCAGGAACTTCTTTTAACTTTTGAATTGTCGTCTACTTCTGCCAATATCAATGGGGTTTCACCTCCAAAGTGAAGAGTGAGCGTTATGGTTCAAGCTCACTTTCAACGCCGGAATACTTTTGCCTCACTACTACTCTATCAACGTCACAACAGTGGAGGGACTAGCAACAAGACAATTTCTCGCCATTTACAAACCCAAATATCGCTTAGTAGCGTCTCTTGCTAAGTACCTAGTCTCATATACAGGATTGTGGTCTCCGACAATCACATCCATCTTAATTCTTGCTGTCGTATGGCATTCATTCTAATAAACCTCCAGAAATTTCTATCATAAACTTGATTTTTCTATTCGACTTGCGCTGTCACTCAAATGGTCAAGAAAATACAACTATCTGCACACTCTTCTGAAGTTTGACAACATTTTCGCACTTATTCACCTTATCGATTCGTCGATCGATCATGGTTTGATTGAGCGGATTTAATGAAGGTAAGTTTCTTCTTGGCCCTTTTGAATGAAGCGCAATATTATCTACATATGCCTTATTATTTCGCAATATCTCGTTCAAAAGTCACTTTAGCAGTCGTTGTCATATGTATTTATGGCAAATTGCGATGGTATTCAGCAAGACTTGTGTTTAGTGTTACTGAGAACTGGCGACGGGCAATCGATGGTTGATTGCATATTAGTACTCCATGTCCCGCTCTATTGCTAGTGCGGATGAGTACGCGCTTCTGAAGACACATTTTCCTTATCAAAAATGACACCACAAGGGTCTAAGTTTCAGATGTTGCTGCAATTTGGAAGTCTTTTATTTGACACCACAAAATTTTATTGTGGCTGTAGTGTAGCAATATTTGGTGGACTCTTTTATTGTCGAAATTTCTTGATGCCATTGTCGCTTAAACAAGGAGAGTCTTGCTAGTGTCATCCTAGTCGCTTGTGGCTTCTACTCGAGTGAGTACGCCCAGTTATTGAATTTTTAGCCGTGCCACACTATGAGATGACGATTTTCCATATTTTTTACTATCGTTTCATATATATCATCTCTTAGATAGCTCTTGGTAATGCCAATAATTTGTGCTTATGTCTTGCTGTTGTCCTTTTGGTCTATGCTTATATTGCTGTCACCATTGTCAACACTATCACAGCCAAAATAGCGGGGATGTAGTCACTCCGTTGATTAAGGTGAATCAGGATTCCAGTGATTCTCTTCAACTCCACTTCCATGCCCTCCTCCCTCCTTTCTAAAATTTCCCAAGCTTCTATTTAAGGATCGGCTTTCACGCTGAGAGGGCATGAGTCTTTAAGAAGCAAACCAAATTGCAACACCCAGAAGTCTTCGAGACAGAAGAACAACTTGAGCACTTATTCTTACTCATACTTTACGATACTTTATCCAAACAATTACTACCAGACCTCATTTCAAGATACCTAAATCCTTACTATCTTCATCCTTAGCATTGCGCTATTCAATTCTTAAACCTCTTATCTCTTGTTTTTTTGTCACTCCCACCAGCCTCCGTTGGCCAGCAGTTAAGCATACCTGCATCTTGCAGCTTCCTCGCTTCATTGCAAACAGAAGGTTGGTCACAAACACCTACGTTCATATTGCATTTGTATTTAAAATCTTTCTTTCGCTGTTTGCTACCTTAACACCATCTTGCATTTCTCCACTGAGCTATATCTAATCCACTTCTATTTAGGCCTACTCCAACTGTCTAAATCATCTTTTCCACTCGTATTATTAGCAAACACCACGACCATTCTTCTTCATCTGGTCATTTGACCATCTACAAATTCACTCCCACCATATCATTTTTATGGAAATTACATAAACAATGTCCGAGCCCACCACTCCATTTTCTCCTAACAAAGTCGACTTCATCAACACTCCTCCTACCTCTCCACGTGACCATGAAGCCATTATGTCAAGTCCCTCTCCCCTCGTTATTCGAACCTCGAGCCCCGAGAAGTTCAAGAGGAAAGTGGCGTCGGTATTTGCGTCGCTTTATGATGAGGAGCCTACTCCCAAGTGCAAGACCAAGCCTAAGAAGGTGATAAAACTTGCTTCCCCATTATGGAAAGATGCCGCTTCTCAAGTTGTTACTGGAAACGAACCGGAAGTTGAAGAGAACAAGGAGACACTTGAAAAGCCAGGAGTTGATCGCATCGAAGTGGTCGACGGAAATCCCGCAAAGGAATTGTCTCCATCGGTGGACTCAACAGACATCGAATCGCCCGAGAAAGCCGCGGAGGAGCTATCATCAATGGCTTTTGCACAACCAGAACTCACTGAAGCAATGATGTCCTCTTCGATCAAGCCTGATACGGCTCCTACAGTCTCAGTTGATCCAATCGAAGCCATCCATAGCGCTAGCTGCCCTGCTGTGACTGAAGCCTCTCAAATGGAATACGTACCTAGCACCATCGAAGGAGACGCCGAAAAGTTTAAAATTCGTCACGAGTGGACTGGAACATGTGACTTTGATCTCATCACTGAGAAATCCATCGAACTTCAGATGAAGGCAAGTTTCACACAGAATATTGAATGCGGTAACTAAGTATCTACTCAACAGAATCAACTCAACGGTCTCATTCTCTACCGCAAGGCAATTGTTCATGACATGACTATTGCGCCTCATGATCCCTTGATTTACATTCGTCTTGTCAATCTTGACGCCAATCTTGCCTTCAAGGACACCTCGTCTCATTATGCATATCGCGCTCTTATTCTTATCAAGGCTGGTCTTCAAACCATCACTCCTCAACAATCCGAGCTCTCTCGCTTAGTATACACAGCTGTTGCGACTAGGCTTTACACAAGCTCGACAGTAATTATTGTTGACGAACTACAATCGATGTGTCTTCAAGCTTATCGTTGTCTAGTCCAAGGTCTACTGCATTGTGCGGCATTTTGGGATGGCTTGACGGTGGTCAAACTTGGTCTGGAGGATTTTCCTGGTGATTATGAATTACTTGATCTTCAAGATTTATTGTTGGGATCTTTCCAGAATAGACATGAGGAAATAGTGGAAGACGCCAAGAATGGGTCAGTTGACAACATCATTGCAAGTAGTAGATCAGGATCGATTTATCAGAAAAAATACCCGTGGATGGCTCCAAAGCTTTTTTTCCGAACACCCCGGTTGGTCAGACAAGTCAACTCTACATTTGGTTCTCTCAATGCAGAAGTCCGACCTGTGATCTTCGGATCTCCGGGTACAGCATCAAAATCTCAATTGCTTTCTGATTTTCCTAAGAACGCAGATGTTGGACCTCTAGGTATTTTCGCCACACGCGACATCAAAGAAGGAGAATCCATTCTAGTCGATAAGTCATACGCATGTGTCTCCAATATCCCACCTTCGACTGGACAATTCTGTGACGCATGTCATGTTCACCTTGCTCCCCCTTTCGTACAACCAGCTCTGATCTTTCGACCATCATGCGGATGTAACATATCGTTCTGCTCCAGAGGCTGTCATGATCTTGCCATCGGGGGTTATCATAAGATTCAGTGTGGTATCGATTTCACCTGGCTCTACAAAACTGGCGCGTCTCGAACTGAATGGGACCCTAGGATGTTTTTACGCGTAATGTGTATCGTTCTAAGCACACCTGGCTGGTCAAAAGATTCGACCCCTCAGAAGAACCCTTTGCAACACCCGCTGCTGGTGAGGTTGACAGCTAATTACGCCAGTGATGATGAACAAGTTGTTCGTGGCCAAAATTGGTCCTACCAGGAGAACATAGTCGCACCTACCCGCATTCTAAGTGATCTCGGCATTGATATTTTTTCTCCAGTCAAGAAGATACACGAAGGCAAAACCAAGCTTCTGGCCAACATCTGGACTCCGGAGCTAATCCAGACCATATACTGGCGCATGCTCAACAACGCTAATAATAGCAGAATTGACATTTCTGGCCTCCAACTAGATGAATCATTCCGTTCCACTCGCACGCCCAACTCGGGACCTACAATGGCGCACTTGATCATAATCAGTCCTAACTACTCGTTCTTCAACCATAGTTGCAGATACAACGTGATGTGGAATGGTACATGTTTAAACGGAGCTCAGGACATATCGACACTCCTAGCTGGAGACGGACCAAACCAGGAGGTCCTTAAACCTGGAAGTAGTAGTGTGAGTTGCAGAGCCAACAGAGATATTAAAGCAGGTGAAGAGTTGACGATTAGTTATGTGGGTGACCCTATGGGCGGTTACAGCCCTGAGGAGATCGAAAAACACCCCAAATTAGCCATTGGACAATCAGAAGATGGGGCTATGAGTCATAAAAGAATGATTACTCGTATTAATTTGATGAAGTGGTTCAGCAATGCTGGATGTGGCTGTGGACAATGTGCCGAGGAAAATGAATTGGGAAGAATGCGAAAGATGATCAGGGTTGCATGAGGAACACGATGTTGAGAGGAATTGTTTTGGGGGGAGTAACCAAAGGGAATTCATTACTTATGGGAGCATTATTTATTCATTCGATTAAGTGGTGGAGGTGACTTGAAGCTTGCGTTGGACCTAAGATCGAGATTGCGATCGTCGAGATTGCAATTCTTCAGCGATGATGTTGAGGATAAATCAGAATGGCAAACTAAAATATGTCAGCCTTAGATATGATATGAAGGGAATGGTTTTACGAGCATGGCAATAGAATTTTGACACAAGTGCTTAAATGCGACATCTTTGCACATGGAACTTACTAGCCCAATGAAATATAAAACTCGAGTGTCCTGCCCCGTCAGATTCTCATGGATGAAATAGTAGTAGGATCTCATCCACGTGAAGTGGAAACACTTATAAAATACTCATCCCGCTCTTCTGTCCTCTAAGAATTGAAGACGAACAACAGCGCCCAGCACACCAGTGCACCTGGACAGATGGCTTAACATATAACAAACAGTGAGAGTATAAAACATTTGGTATACCTCATTGTGTACAATGATACACATGTTTGCGTATGTCATTACATTAGATAAATCTCTGTTCTAAGTGCCCTTCAAGATCTATTCACTTTGAATCTTGAAGCACTTTGAACGCATGTTTGAAATGAGATCTTTAGTCAAGCGGAAGGATATTAGTATCCACCAGAGCCCGCAGGGGACGTAATAGAATCGGAATCTGTTGAGGGCCAGAAGCGGGATAGGATACACGAAGGAAATCATTGGTAGAATACCACGGCGACGGAGAGAAGTTAACAAGAATGCAAGAAAGTCGTTGTGTAAGTTGATGTATTGCTTTTCTCTTTATGATTTGGAAGAAAATTATGCATGCCTAGAGGGCTTGGCAGTTCAGACTATAATACTAGTGCCAATTCAGTGGTGCTAGTACTTGATAGCATCACTGGTACTAAGTTGCCTATTTTCAATATCCTACATCGGCGAAGACCGCTCGCTCGTACTACCCCTTAAGAAGAGCAAGCGTTCCAAAACAGGAACGATTTTATAATTGAAACAGATAAAGTCATCCATTATGAAGTGAAACATCTCGTAATCTTCTTTGTAATGGGTATGATACATGCATTCTTATTATACACCCTGACTGACGCCATTAATCCATTTGCCTATAGCAATCCTTGCTTTTGTAAATCATAGTAAACCTTCTCAGGCATAACGTTTCCCTCTGCATCCTCCATTTGAACAACACCAGTTTCTTCGGTCTTTCCCTTCTTCTTTTCCCTTTGCAATTTATCCCACAGCTTCAACGCGTCTTCAATTCCAGTGATCTCGCGGAACAATGTGGTATTCGTAATTCCCAAGCACTTCAAGCCATAAATGTGACGAGCCTCATTGAAATGCTTATCAAAGGCTCTTCTGCCCATGTAAACATAATTTCCACAAATCTCACATTTGAACTCAACACCGAGTCCATGAAGTTTGTAAAGCCAGAAAGGAATAGGTTTACCATCCCAGGCCAACGGCAGCTTCAATGGGTTGTAAACCTTGTCATCACTGTCTGACTCGCTGTCTGAATCTCCGTCTCGAGGTGTCGCAGATGATGACTCGGCAAATAACGCATCAAGCTCCATTTGTCGTTCACGTTCGGTCATGCCTTGCTTTCGTTCGACATTGACTCTTGTGTCACTTCTCTCTTGTGTCATGGCAGCAGCGAGACGCCTCACTCTGTATTCTCGCTCCGCTATTGCACGTTCCTTCAGGCGAGCTGTGGATGATGTTGGTTGTATGGCACCATTGCTGTCCTCCCCTGTTTCGGCCATTCGCGCTGCTCGCGCTTCTGCGGCTCGAACGTGCTTCTTTCCTGGGAGATGACCCTTGTATACGTTTTCATTCTTAAATTCCTTCTCACAATCTGCGCACCATATTCCAGAGGCACTTGATCCATTCACGGGTGCTGTAATCTCAAGCTTCCATCCGGGAACATCATTATCTTTCCATGCCTTTTCGAAGTCCTCCTCAACGCTCGCAAACAATTTATCCAAATTCTCCAATGGCCTTGTTCGGCGCATGAAGCTTTCCAGATAGTTTGCTAGCTCCCCAACGTATGCGAAGTATTGATCGGTCATCTTATCTGGGCGTTTCACGGGACATGTTGGAGGCGCGAACGAATCGAAATTGTCCAGATATTGTAGATAGGAAAGACGTTTAATATTAGGGAGATTTAGGAATAATTCGTGAATGGTAGTGAGATCTAGAAATCGACCAAATGCTTCCTCTCCTGTGAACATGTTGTCAATTTCTGATGTAGCAGTCTCCCCTTCCATAGGTGCTTTCTTCTTGTAAGCCTTTTCGAGGTTCTCAACAGGTTCATTCGGGTATCTCTGATGGAAACTCTTAATTTCCCCAAGCTGTTTGTAAAATTCTTCCAGTGGTTCGCCCGTCGATATGGATTGAATTTCTTTGCTTCGTACTCCATCTACATCTTTGTATATGTCTAGTAAACGTTTGGACTGATCTTGAATTCGGTCTAGGAAGTGCCCAATTTGATGATCTCGATTCAACCGTTCTCGAACCTTGATAATAGGTTAGAATGGTTGACTGAAGAAAGGCAAATAGCTTCAATGCTTACCTGTTTTGGATCTTCAGCTACTCTATCAGCGATACCTTGTTCAAGCCTTTCAAGATCCTCATGGAGGAATCTTTGCTCTTCTAATATCATTATGAAGGAATGGTATCAAATCGACTATTAGTTGTAATTTTGTTCCTGCCGTGGGAGGTTGATAAGATTGATAGAGAAAAATCAACAACACGATGGATAGATAGATAGATAGATAGATGTACAGGTTGTTTTTGATGATTCTAGTTCAGGCTTTTGAACTTTTTGCGCCAACCAATCATTTCGCGTGAATCCACGTACAACCGCTAACTTTAATTTTTGACGCTAAAATTTCAGAGCTTTGTCGCATCTTGTGAAGGCGGAGAAACCTCAATGACTTGCTAACAGATAAATTTGGGATTTCAACCATCGACCTCAATCTCAATACGAAAGGATAAAACTAAACCGCAATCATGGCCGAAGGAATTGATAGAAAGATGGATGATCGCATGGAGTTTACAACTTCTGCAGATGTTACGGTCGCGCCAACTTTCCAGGATATGCATCTCAAGGGTATGTTTATGTGTATATGGATATGGTCATCAGGCTTACAGTCATATAGAGAACTTACTCCGTGGTATCTATGCATATGGTTATGAATCCCCTTCAGCTGTTCAATCCCGCGCGATTGTTCAAATTTGCAAAGGTCGCGACACTATTGCTCAAGCCCAATCTGGTACTGGTAAAACTGCAACCTTCTCTATCAGTATGCTTCAAGTCATCGATACAGCTGTCCGCGAAACTCAAGCCTTGGTTCTTTCACCTACTCGAGAACTTGCGACTCAAATTCAATCCGTTGTTATGGCCTTGGGAGACTACATGAATGTACAATGTCACGCTTGTATTGGTGGTACCAATGTTGGAGAGGATATCCGCAAGCTAGATTACGGACAACATATTGTTTCTGGAACACCAGGTCGTGTTGCTGATATGATTCGTCGACGAAATCTCCGCACTCGTCATATCAAGATGTTGGTTCTTGATGAAGCCGATGAGTTGTTAAACCGTGGATTCAGGGAGCAGATTTACGATGTCTACCGTTACCTCCCACCTGCGACACAAGTCGTTGTCGTTTCCGCTACCCTCCCATACGATGTTCTCGACATGACTACGAAATTTATGACCGACCCTGTCCGTATCCTCGTCAAGCGTGATGAGTTGACTTTGGAAGGTCTGAAACAATATTTTATTGCCGTGGAGAAAGAAGATTGGAAATTTGATACACTTTGCGATTTATACGATACCCTCACTATTACTCAAGCCGTTATCTTTTGCAACACAAGAAGAAAGGTTGATTGGTTGACCGATAAGATGCGCGAGGCCAACTTTACTGTATCCTCTATGCACGGAGAGATGCCTCAGAAGGAAAGAGATAGCATTATGCAAGATTTCCGCCAAGGAAATTCTAGAGTGTTGATTTCTACAGATGTTTGGGCTCGTGGAATTGACGTTCAACAAGTTTCATTGGTCATCAATTATGACTTGCCAGTTAACCGTGAGAACTATATTCATCGCATTGGTCGAAGTGGTAGATTCGGAAGAAAGGGAGTTGCGATCAATTTTGTGACCAGTGAAGATGTTAGGATTTTGAGAGATATTGAGTGTAACTATTTCCCCTCCTTGAATCCTGCCGCGCAGTGCTAATATGTTTGAAACAGTGTACTACTCTACTCAAATCGATGAGATGCCAATGAATGTTGCGGATCTCCTTACCTAATTTGTTTAGCCTAATTTAGTTGAGGGAAGATAAATGAAGAGAACGACGGTGCTTCATAAGCACGTCAAGAAAACAACTTGCGTGGAGGAAACGGGACATGTCCAATAAAGTGAGTATTTTCAATGCCCGCCATCAAAGTGCACTAAGCTAACATGTTAAATATAGAAAACAGATTGACAAAAATTCACAAGCAATTTTCTTCATTGAATGACAAGAGGGAAGCTTTTAGACAAGGCACAAATTCCAAGATTTACTAATTTCGATGTAATCAACATGGACATTACTATGCTTCGCCCCCTCCTTGGCCTGTTCGTCTCCTGAATGATCTGAAGGAATGGTCACAAACGTCGCGATTGCTCTGCCCAGTGGTCTCTAACGTGAAGCCAACAAAAGGCTGGGGACAATTATTGTTAGTCGCGTGTAGTAATCTGGGGTCGGCCCAGGATAGGTGTCCATGAGGGAATCATTCATCATCCCACCAACATGGGCCGATGGGACGCCGACCTAGCACAAATGTCCTCTCTTTTTAGCTACCTACCTAATGGTTGCATTATCGTGCCCCTCCAACACATATGAATTGCCTGTGATGCATATTGATGATGCACCCTCTGTCCTAAACAGCCTAACGTGAAGCGCACAAACGTAGACTGGTCTGAAGTGACTGGTTAAGTTGAAGTGACTGTTTCACGAGTTACAAACAATTTAAAATGATGATGATGATGAACACGGGAATCAAAAGCTTAAGAGGACAAATGGAGAAAAGGTTGAATTATTTGTTCATTTCCTCTGCATCTCCAAATAGGTGTACCCTGGTCGTTTGAACTCTGTTGTGGACGGATTTCGTGCATGTAAAGGCTTGGCAATTTCGGCCATCATGGGTGGAGGGATTGGGTGGTGGATGCTGGGTGGTAGGGTTTAGGGGGGTTTAGGTAATGATAGAGATGAGAGAGAGTAATTTCCAGTACTATTTTTTACTTTCTTCCTATTCCTGTTCAGGGATATTGTCCATCTTGAGTCTTGAGTCTTGAGTTTTGAGTCGTGACATGTGAAGGTTTTGAGAGAGAGAGAGACAGAGAGAGAGCTGGCGGAGAGAGAGAGAGAGAGAGAGAGAGTGTGTGTGTCTTGGAGTGTGGAAAGTGTTAGATAATGAATGATTTTTTGATGACTGATGTGTTTTGTGGAATTACCCATCTAGTTAGTGAGTTGGAGAGAGAGAGAGAGAGAGAGAGAGAGATGGATAAAGTAGATCATAATACATACTTATTATTACTCTATAGACACATAAATTGATGGAGACTACTCTAGGTATATTGATGATGTGCTATGACATGATATGCTATAATATACTATAATGATCCGGGGAAAGATTCTCTCTCAAACCATCACACAATAGTTGTTTGAGCAGAGAGTCCTTAGTTTCTATTGTAACTTTGACCTTTTTTTTTTTTCAGACTTTTCAGAGATCATTTGACCGGATGAGATTTCAGATGAACGGGAGGGAGTGAAGTTTTGTGTTTGGGGGATATCGAATGAAAACCAAAACCTTGTTGTGTTGTTTGTTTTTTATTATCTACTGGTACTGATTATTATTATGGTGAAAAAATAATGTTTCTTCTTATTGTCATTGTCATTGTTATTGTCATTGTTATTGTTATCTGATATTTTTGTGGTAATGTACGAAGTATGCTCGCGCTTGCTATGTATGCTATTGGCAAATCAGATCAGATTATTGGGACTACTAGGTAGGTAGGTAGGTGCGTCAAACGTGTACAGGAAAGGGGGTTTGCAAGCGCCGGTGTGGACCCGACGCAGTGCAGTGCAGCGCAGCAAAGCAAACGGAGGATAGCAAACGGAGGAAAGGAAAATACATACGGCGGAAACACGGCATATCCTGATGTGTTAGCGAAAGGAAATGGAAAGAATGTAGAGTGTGTCGGGTGGATAGCGTAGGTACAGAGTAGAAGAGGCTGAGGATTGTTTGGTTGTTGAGAATGTTAGTTGCATGCTTGAGTGATGAATGGGATGCTGTGTTAATGGATTTTGGAATTCCAAGACTTGAATTGTAATAATAAAGTGAGTGAGTGAAATGTTCGTTCATTCATATCATCAAATTGTACCTAGGTAGGTAAAGGGTAATCGATTCGTAGGTAATAATAAGTAATAGGTAGATAATCTTTCACAGGACAGGTACCATGTCGGTACTCATTTCGCACTAATCCGGAAGAAGAGCAGTCTGTGCGTATAACGACGGGATGATCTGGCTTGCTTTGGGAGGTGATTGGTCTTGAGGATCGTTTCATGTTGAATTACGGTAGGAAGGAGAAGGATAATAAGGATAGAATTTACGCCACCAAAGTAGAGGTTTCTTATCGATAAAATTCAATTGTGTGTGATTATCTGGATTCTCTTTCGGCTTCTCTTTCTGTTGCTCATCAATCTACCTACGTACTCACCTAATAGCACACCAAGACGGGCTACGGCCGACGCAGGAAGAGAAAGCCAAAGGCATACATCTCATGCTGTCAAGTGTGTCTCGTATAAACGTAGACCACGTCTCGGTATCGTCATCGGAAAAGATAAAATGGAGAAGGCATTTCTCTCGAGATGAAAACACGATGATAAGCTCTCCATACAAATTGATACAATATACAATTTTACGGATGGAGATCCAAATTAATATCAGGACACCCACGCCCAAGCGGTTTATGCAGTGCGGCGAGGCGTTTTCCCCCTGAAAATCATCCATCATCATCCTTAGCCGATGGGTCTCACACTAAGGATGAACTAAGTACACGCAAGGGGTCCAAACTAATTCCATCTGCTGCCCATCGTTCCATTCGTGCCAATTGAATCATGTCAATCCATTCCCATGTCCTACAATCCAATTACATTTGATGCTTGGGATTGCATTTGCGTGCCAAGGATGAGAGGAAAGAAAAGGGAAGGGAAGGGAAGGAAAGCAAAAGGAAAAGGAAAAGGAAAAGGAAAGGAAAGAAGAGGAAACCGACCGAAATTGAATTTTGTGTGAGAGGGGTCGGTCGGGTGTAAATAATCAGTCAGTCCCAAAGGTATGGATGGATACATTGTACATATATACAGATTGATAAAATGGTATCCTATCACATCCATGTATCTATATCTATCTACCTAGTATTCATTCCTCTCTCATTGGCATAACTTCCACGCATAACCAATGACCCCATTCCTGCATATCCAATCTGAGGATGGAAAAGGAATAGAGGAAAAGAAAGGATGCGCACGTAATTTACAAGATCTTACTTTTCTATTTCTTCTTACTCACTGATAGAGTAAAATAAAAGTAGGTAGGACATATGTACTATGTACTATGTAGTAGATATGATTATAATATTATACGGAGTACAGTGCCAAAAAGTGCCGGATCCATCCGTTCATGTTAGTCAAAAGACTACTGGGAATCTACTTTGTAATTTGAATCGTTTCGCCGTTTTGGGACGTGGAATCTGTTCATCCTATGCTCATCAGTTGGTCATTACTCATTACCTAGTACTCATCACCGACCTAGGTAACTCATTAGGTACTCAATTCGTGAACCATTTCATTCGTTCATTTACTCACTTACTCACTTACTCATTTACTCATTTACTCATTTACTCATTTACCCTTCCATTACTCATTAATCTGTATTCATTTGCTCTGGAGTCCCTAGGTAACCAATTCTCTCCAATTGCTCAATCTGGTAATCCTCGTCCTTTTCCTCTTCATTCCCCCTTCCCCCCTCCCCCCCTCAC